>JBBMOJ010000090.1:0-108945 GCA_038090695.1 Sclerotinia spermophila
AAATCATATTACTAATATATTATATAATCGTATAGTCATTCGTTCGACCAATATATTCAAGTGATTTAGTATACATATTATAGTATTTCACAAAAATAATAAAAAGCTTTTGAATTAAGGATTCATTTATTATTTTGAGCTTTAGTATACATTACACTATAAGAATAAAAGGAATTAGTATATTCTTCTATTATAGCTACTCCAGTAAAACTATTATCTTTAATATTATTCTTGATTAGTTTTAAAGCTTTTTTAACCTTTTTATATATATAATACTGATTTTGCTGATATCCTTTTTTATTATAAAATCTATAAAGAGATTCCTTCTTATCAATTCTATTGGAAGTATTTCCTATTTTTCCTTTACAATCTCTGCTATAATATTTTTCTTCCTTTTTTTGAGCACTTTTTTCTTTTATATTATTTATTGCAATATTTATTATTATAGCTTAATTGGTTATACTTTAAGGAATCCTTTTAGTTTGTTGTAATATAAATAATATATCTTATAAATCTTTATCCATAATCAAAATGAGGTTATATTAAATCTACCAAACTTCTGTTTTTAATAGTGAATTTAGCAATTGGGAATAGATTTTATTATTTGTAATAGATTGTTAAGATATAGATATCTTATACTAATAATCAAATAGATAATCAAGAAAGACCTATACAATCTCTATTTTGGAATTGAATAGTTTATAATCGAAATGCTTTTAAAACTCTTAAACAAATTGTATATTTATAATTTTATTGAATATCAATAAATATATTCAAGTATTTATAAGATTGCCTTTATCAATCATAAATATTAATTGAGAATAATACATTAAAATCAGACTGGAATTGATAATAAAAAATGCGATTCCTTTTCTCTTCTTCCAATTAATAATATCTATACAATTAGCTCTAGATACTACTTTTACCCCTATATACAACTCCAAAATGGAAATTGATATTATTACTACTCGAATAGATTTATAAAATCCAACCCAATTATCACTTTTGAAAACAATAATAAAGCTCTATTTCATTTGAATTATATTGACAATAATCATACCTACTATCTTATAATAGTAAGGATATTCGTATTTTATATATTATAAATATAATAATGAAGCTATTATAATATAGTGTTTATAATCTATTGGAAATAGACAGTAAATTATATATAATATAATTATATTATATATAGGAGTATTTATAATACAATTTTACACTATAATACAAAGTTGCTACCTATACAATAATAAAGAGATTTATAGGGGGAAGCTAAGGGCACGTACCACCAAGTGGCATGTAGTATATGTGATTTCCAATAATAGTATTAAATTCCTTTTAGAGTAGTAAAAGATTTATATAAAATATAATAGATTTGAAGAAAGATAGTATATACTATAATACTATCGATATTTACTTTTTCTCTTTCTATATTTTTTACACTTTTCGATATATTCACACTTTTTCTAGATATCTAGCTTTCACAAATCGATTTACTTTTCTTTACTTAATTGAAATAAGTAATGAAATTTTTTCATATATATAGGACTTGCTACCCCTATTATAATAGGTTGAAACCTATCTTTTATTACTACTAGATAATATCAATTAAGTAGATTACAATTTCTTTAAAAGAGAATAGTTTTTAAAATACAAAAAGGCTCTCTATACACCTTATTACTATACTTATACACTTCTTACTATAGCTACTACAATAATTCATATTTATATTCTTTTTTATTACTCTTTATAAACTATTATTAATTCAAATATTTCTTCTTATAGAATATATTTATAAAGGGGTGTATAATCTTTACTATTAATAATAAACTAACTTATTTAAAAAGTATAAAAGAATCTAGGTTTCCTTTAAGAGGTTTTACTAATATATATAATAATACTCTTTCTATATTATAACTCTAGATCTTACTACATCTAAATACCCTTCGAGAGGTCCAAAATAGACATTAATTAATATAAATAAATAAATAAATAAATAGCTTCAATTGATTATGAGTGAGTCTATAATAAAATTACTATTTTATTCGGTTTTATATTGTATTATATTATATTGAATTATAAATCCCCTATCTCATTTATTTCAACTCGACTAATTTAAACGATTTAATATACACACTCTTATATCTCATCTTTACTCCTCTTTAATTATTTAATATTAATGTGATTAGATATCTAAAAACACCAAATCATACATTTATACTTTATACTTGATATTTTGTTTCCTACTTCCTACTTCCTACTTCCTACTTTATAATTACTTTATAATATAGAATAATATAAACACAACCCTAAATATATATACAAATACAAATACAAATACAAATACATAACAAAAAGAACTCAGAAAGAGCTATCTGGAATAAAGTTGGTGGGGAGTTTTTTATATATATGAGTGTGGATTGGTATGTATCGAGTCTGATGTTTTGTTTGGGGGAGGAGGGAGATGAATGAATAAAATGAAATAAAATGAAATGATGGGGTTTGTTTTGGTTATTGTTCTGATTATTAGGTGGTGAGTGGTGGGTAGTGGGATTTTTGGATTATATATGTTTGTATATATATATGTATGTATTTTCGAGTGATCTATCTGGTGTTTTTGTTTTATTTTTTTGGGGATTTTCTAGAAACTCGGTTCTTACTCCTCCGCTAGCTAGAGAAAGCGAGATAATAGGAGTAGAGTAGAGTAGAGTAGTTCGCCTCGGCTAGTTGGATATCTGGAGGTACTTCTTATGGAATTTTTTTTCTGGATTAATTTTCTTTCTTTTCTGTTTTCCTGCAATTTTGATCGCATTGGTGATGATAATAGTGATGGTGATGGATGGTATATATTAAGTGATAAGGAAGGAAGGGAAATTCGCGTATAAGGAAGAGGTGCTCGAGTGAGTCGCTTGTTTTGTGTGCACTCGTGGAGGTACTTTGACACATTGGATTTTGGGGGTTGTTGAGTAGGTCTCCGTGGGAGCCGTCTTGTTATATAAGAGTATTGAAGAGTTAGAGTTAGATGCCGATGTTTCATAGCTTATGGGAATGGGAATGTGTGTGTGAGAGTGAGAGAGAGTATACCCTGTGGTGGCAAAGTTAATATTCCGGACGAAAAGAAATTCAATATAAATTCCCTATATAAATTTCTATTTCGTATATTACGATATTAAAGTTCTATTCGTTATTGACGAAGCGTATACTTCGTTAGTAACGAATAAAATTGGCACTTTTTGCAACCCGTTTATTATTGAATTTTAATAGAAAAAAAGAAAATATTGGCCTAAAGGGCCTTAGAATCTATCAATATTAAAGTTCAAAGATAGGTATGTATATATACGAGAAAGGTATGTATATATAAAGCTAAGGGGGCTAGTATAGAAACTAAGGGAGCTAGTATAGGAATTAAGAGAGTTAGTATAAGTATTAAGGAATAGACGGGAATATTAGTCGAAAGTTTAAAAGGGAGTGGATCTATTTATTTCATTTTCGATTTAATCTTCAATTACAAATATAAGTTTTACTATTGTACTATATAATATAGAATATATTATATAAATAAGAATCTGATTTAGTTTCAATTTATATATTAATAAAAGATTCAAAATATAAATATAATATAGATTGAAAAACAAATAAAACTTATATATAGGTTTTGTTTGATATAAAGTTGCTTCAGATCTAAATTTTCAATTAACTTTTCAAAAATCAAGAAATTTAGAAAATTCATTAAGATTCTATTGATTGAAATAAGCTTCGTTAGGTACGAAAAGAAGATTAATTAGATTAATATATTAAAAACGATTTATTCAATATATTATGAAAGTATTGAAGAATTTATGGCAATGACGAAACGATCGCTTTGTTAAGTACGGATTCTGTCATTACAGGGATATATAGGGGGATAGAAAGAACAGTTAGTTAATTCTGGATATTTCTTCAATTGCTGTTTCTGGATTGTACATTTGTGCGATTGCGGTGCCGGAATTGAGGTTGATTTCAGTGGTATACCTAACTTTCTCCTTCACATCTTTTTTGTTGTTTGTTTTATTTTGCTACTTTTGCAAATCATGGTTGTGTTGGTATGTATATCTATAAGCTGTCGAGTCGCTTAGCATTATTTTCGTTCAACCCCCCGAGAACAATTCGCTTTTGTGATGGCCCTGTGCTACCGACTTTGTCCTAGCTTTTAAGACTCTTTTATCTCCTCGCTCTCTCGCTGACTGGTAATATTACTAGACGTTGGATCCTCGAGGGAGCAATCTCCTCCGATGCGCATTTCTATCGAATCGTCGCCGCCTTTCTTGCTGGGCCATGAGGGTGATATAGAGACTTGATGGAAGTGCCCGAGCTTGTTCAATAGCATTACTTTAATATTGATGGAAAACAGCATCTCTCTCGGAAACGCTTAATCGCTCTGTTTGACTCAAACTCACTCCTTTTCTCTCCGCAGATAACTTGGAGATCCGCCTCCTTTTGTCCCCGGCATATAGTTCAATCTAGGGTGTCATCATCATCATCATCATCATTGTCACTTCTTTTCTCATATGCTTCAGGGCCGGGCATTGACAGATTTCTGTGCACGCTTATTTGCTCACGCGTTTTCAAAAGTTGCATATTTGCTGGAACTCGCAGGCGGTATGTTTCTGAATCTAAAGATTTGTCGTTTGGGAACTCTAAGGGAATGTTCGTCCATGAATTCATTAGCGGCTTGTTTGATGGCCAAATCTAATAAAGCTGTCCATTTCTTCCTCGGAGTTAATGCTCGGAGTTTAAAAAGCAGTAAGGAATGTGATACTGGTATATTGCGAAACTCTTTTCAATGATCGAGTGAGATTTGAATTGGCTATGAATTAAAGAGGATTGAGGTAGTATAACGACTGAAGCATATTTTGTATCTCTCGGTATTATTCATTGTGTATTGTCATGTGAGCGTGTATCCCTGTGGTGGCAGATTCCATACTTAACAAAGCGATTGCTTCGTCACTGTAATAAAATCTTCAATATTTTTATAATGTATTGAAAAAATCGTTTTTATAGTATTAATCTAATTAATCTTATTTTTGTATTTGATAAAAATATTTTATTTTTAAGGAATTTCATTGTTTAAGTTTGAATATATTGTTCTTTTTTCTATATTGAAATCCAAAGATTATTTTTTTGCTATTATATTTGAAATATATATTTATATATAAATTGGTTATCACATTTTATATTCCAATTTATATAAGAATTGAAAACATTTATTTAATAAACTAATAATCTATATAAATTGTAAAATTATATATAAAAATAATATTATAAGTTTTGAAACTAAATTCTTATATATAATTCCTTTTTATTCCTAGGATTGCGATACCTCTATAAGTGAGTTTCTATATTGTGTATTTGCTCGATTTCTTTTTCATATTTTAATTCGATTATTTTTCCTTTTTCTTATATCTATAATCGCAAGAGTATTCTTTTGAATCTTTTTATTCTTTTGAATCGAATCTCTATTTCGATTATTTCGATTCAATACTCTAAATAGAGTATGTTTTAATATATTATAACTTTTTTCAATGGAATTACAGTAATAAGAATATAATATTCTCCAACTTCTATTTGCTCTTTTCAAATATAAATTATTATATTCTTTTTGTATATATTTTCTTCTATTTTCAAGAGGTTTTTTATTAATATTATTTTTCCTTTTGATATTTGAAAGATCTTTAATATTAGAGTTATTCCTTTCGAAATTGTAATTGGATTTGGTTTGTAATAGTAAAATCCTTGATGAGATTAATAGAGCTTTTATTAGGTTTAATATTATATTTGATTGTTTTATATTTGTATTTTTAGTATTCAAAAGAGGTAATAAATCTATTATAAGAGATATTGATTGTCTTTTTTATTCTCTTTGATTTTATTGTACCCTAAAACTAGGGATTAAGTTTCTATTTTGCCCAAATACTTTTAAAGTATATTAGATTCAATATAAACTAATCTTTTTTATTATAAACCTCACTTCTTAATAATCTTATAGAGTTTTGATTTCGTTGTTTTCTCTTTTTCATTATTGTAAATCTCTTTTCATTGCTTTGTTTATTTTGTATGATAATAGTATAAATAGTATCTATAAGCTATAAATTCTTAAAGTTTTTCAAATTAGGGAATTCATTTATAGTATTTTTCCGAATATGTTATTGAAGTATAGGTAGTAGGGATTTCCAATTGTATGAATCATTTTGCTTTTGTATATACTTCAATTGATTTTGTATATGAATCCAAAAGTGTATAAATATATTAGAATTAGAATTGTTTTTAAATTGTTAAGCGAGATATTTTTCTATTATATTAAAAATCGTTTTAAAATTTATTATTGTTCTTTTTCTATATTCAGATATTATTGTATTTGATATCAAGGTAGTAGGTGATTTACTAATATTTGTATAAGTAGAAGGGCTTTGCTATTCAAACTGTTTTCTTTGAATTAGTGTTTGAGGGAGAGTTGTATTATATTTTATTAAGGTTATAGGAAAGTATGGTATATTGAATATAATTTTATTTGATAATATTAGAATAAATTGATTATAAAAGTAATATTAGATTGTTATTGAGAGGGTATCTAATATTTATAAATATATCTTTTATTATTATTATTCTTTATTCTCTTTATTTATATTTATTATTTTATATACTTTAGTATTGATATCAGTTATATTAATAGTATGTGATAATGTATTTAATGATATTTAATATATTCCAATTCTTAGAAACGAGTTATAAAAATATATAAAAATATGTAAAAATATATAAAAAAAATATATAAAAATAGGAAACAAAAATAAGGAAAAAGGAGGTTAAAAATTTAGGCTTTATAATTGTCAAAACCTTTTGATATTAGTGTAAGATTAATATTGTTAATATTTATAGTCTTTTTTAATGTTCGCTATAATAATCTTGTGTTTCTTTCTATAATAATAATTCGGTATATATAGCGGGCTATGTTTTGTAGAACTATAAAATTTAATATATATATTAAAATAAAACGAATAAAAACCTATTATCAAAGCGAATTGCTAATATTATTTCTGTAGCTTTTTGTAGTGCCTCGATTGTTGATAATTGGAATCGAAGATTATTTTTGATTGATTGAGCTATTTATTTTATAAGTTTTGCAAACGGTGTTTGGGGTATGAGATTTGTTTAAGTATTTGTATAAAACTTTATTTTTTTCAATAAAAGTTTTAAATAGAATTAATCTAATAATTCGATAATCAATTTTATAAATAGATTTATTCAAATTACGAACTCTTTTTTTATTAGGTAGTATTTTTCTCGATTTGTATCTAAATATAGGTATCTTAGGTTTTTTGATATCTTTTTTTAATTTAAGCTTTCGATTAATAATAGATTGTCTTATTCAATTATATTTGATAGTTTTATTATTAGTTTGAGCTTGTGTATTATTGTTTGTATAAACATTAAGTCGAGATTGAGATCGAGATTGAGGAGAAGGAGAGAGAGTAGAAAAGTGGGATTGTTTTAAAGAGTGTTTTGGAGAGTGAGGGGGGGAATGATTTAGTGTATAAATAGAACCATTTTGAAATCCCTATAATACTCCTTAATCTGTTATATGCTTAGATTGTCTAGTGGTTTCTTTTATTTTTATTTTAGCAAGTTTATATAAATGCTGCTTTTGTATTAGTATTATAATATTTTTTATATTATTCAAAAAGGATAAGATGCTTTGCATAAAATTCTATTTAAAACTTTTAATAAATAAGAGTATTAGTATTAATTATTATATTAGAGTTGTAAGGATTATATATTAATAAAAATGAATATAATATTGTTTTAGGAAATAAAAAAGAAGTGTTTGTATAAAAGTTTCTAGATTTCTGTTTGTAGGGCGAAAAAAGCAAATATAGTTATATGATATAATAGATTGTTTATACTCTGTTCTAATATTAATCGAAATTAGTTTTTATTATTATTTATTATTTTCAAGTTTTTTTTTGTAATAAAAGTTTATTCTATTTTATAATATTATTTCTATTTCTAATATCGAATTCAAAAAGTCGAATCTTTTAGAAGATTAAAGATATTGCAATTAACAAAAAGTATTAATAGTGATGTATTTGATAAATATTATAAAAGTATAAATGAATATTTATTCAATCTTTATATTATTTATAAATAATAAAAATAATAAAACTTTTCTTTAGATATATATACTATATTTAAAGTAAAAGAAAAAAATATAAGAATTAAAGTTATTTATTATATTAATAAACTAAAAAAGATGTAATTATACCAAAATACAAATAAAAAGGATCGAAAAATAATAGAAGAGAAAAAGAAAAGAGAAATTTTGGATTTAATGAAAATTGAAAAGTAAGGTTTACAATATAAATTGTAATATCAATTAATATATATACTAATATATTTATTAACTTTTATTAATTTTAAATCCGATTTGAAAGTAAATCAGTTTATTATAAGTAGAACCAATTTATTCGATTTATTAATTGAAATCGGTAGTAATATTGATTTATAATTCGAAATAAACAAAAAGAAGAATAATAATGATCACTTTGATTTTGATATTATTAGTGATAATAATGGAAATAATATTAGTGAATATTCTGTGGATTATAGTAATGAAAAAAAGGAGGAAATAAAGGAAGAAAAGGAAGAGAAGAATGAGGAGGAAGAGGATGAAGAAAATAGTAATATGGAAATGGATATTGATGATTTTGATGAAGAGGAAGTAAGGCAATTAGAAAGAGAAATAGATTTTGAGATATTTAATAAATGGAAATAGTGTATTGATAATAGTATTTGGGGGAAGCCAAGAGAAGTATATAAATCATTTCCTTATATTAATTTATATTTTGATATTCCAAATTAATATTAAAACAGATTATAATATAAATCCATAATCTTTTATAATAGAAGGATTATTAGAGTAATCTATATAATTGATTTGAAATTATAATATAAGTTTTGATTTTTAGTTTATTATTATTATTAGAATGTAATTGAATAGTTTACTAAAAAGTGAGATTAATATATTGAAGATAATTTTTGCTTTCAGATTTGATAGCTTTTTTAAAGAAAAAGTAAAATTGTATCTTTTTTATTTATCTTTTTTATTTATCTTTTTTATTTGTATTTGTTATTTATCTTTTTATTTATATTCTTTTTCTAATTAAACAAATATATTTAATCATATATTAATATAATTCAAGTATTCCAAAAAATTACTGTATCAATTATTCAATTACTTGCAAAAGGCTGTTTAGTGAAATCTTTTTATATAAGCCCCAGAAAAGCTAAATCATTTAATAGATTAATCAAGTTCTAACCCCCTCTTTCTATTTAGACTTAAAGGATAGTAGGTCTATTTATGAAAAGAGTATAAATATAGTATAAAGCGATATGGATTCTGGCAATTAAAATAAACTATAATGTAAAGGAGTAAGAATATATAAAATTTACTTTTTTTCCTAAAGGAAAGTCAAAAGTTTGAAGAGTATACTAAGCTTTTATATATTTTTTCAAAATATAATATGAAAAAGCTGAACAATTGTTTTTATTTATAATTTTCAGAATAAAAGGAATATATAATAGCAATAGTAGTAATAACAATAATAATAATAATAACAATAACAACAATAGTAGTACTATTAACGATCTCAATATAGATTCAAATACTATCTATATAGGAAATATTATAATAAAATTTAATCTATAAGAGTTATTAAAAAATATATAAACTAAGAATACTATATTGATATATAACTATACAAAATCAGTTGAAATGCTTATTTATTTAAATCGAAAAAAGTATATAATTGTTGGAGGTATTCAATTAACAAATTAGTTGATCAAACTATTTTTTATAGATATAATTGAAGAAAGCAATCTTTCAATAATAATTCTATTATTTATAACAATAATTTTAAGTTATCTAATTTCAATAATTTTGATAAAAATAATCAAGAAAACCAAAAAAACAAAGAAAACAATAATAATAATAATACTATTTGGGATTATATAAAGAATAAGATCAAAAGAATATTGGATGAAATCTAGGCAATAGAGGATTTTTTTGATAAGAGAAATGGGAATGATTTTAGAAAGCAGTAATTAAAACTGGATATAGATTTAGAGTTTATAATTCGAGAACTAGATTATATATAATATAATTCAAATGAAGGCTTGAATAGTAATATTATAGGTAGTAATAATAGTTCTAATAATGATAATAAATCAGATCAAATAGACTAGAATAATCTAAGTATTTCTATTCTATTTAATAATAAATTAATATTATATAGATACCGAAATACTAATTGATTAAATTACACTCGAAATATATACTATATATATTGAACAATAAAAGATAATTAAATTTATTACGAAATATAAAGATTATATCATTAATACCTTTAATCCCCTTCTAAATATTTAGAAAAAGAATATATAGTTTCAAAAGAAAACGGGTTTACAATCTGAATGGATTGATTGCTATATTAAAAGCTATATAGTTTATACTGGGAGTAAGAATACAAACGATTGTTGTACCTATAGATTGTATAGGGAATCCAGATAGTATAAAGGAATAAATAAAAGGGAAGAAAAATGTTTTAGAAAGCAATATCTCTTCTTTCTTTTAAAGAGAAGATTAGATGTATAATTTAGATCTTTTAAGGTTGAGTGTCTAACAATTTATAAAACTAGTTTTGATAGAATCGAAAATCAAAATAATAATAAAAAAGAGTGGGAGGATATCTTTGATAGTGATTTATATTAGAATTATTATAGGAAGAAGTTTGATTTGTTTCAGAAATAAGTTTCTTTTATATTATATCTTTATAGATTAATATTAATTAGAAATACAATAGAAAATATAATTTTAGTGCTATTATAAGATAATATACAAATAACTAAAATCAATAATCACTATATATGCTTTATTATTCTATTCAATTTCAATCTTTTTTCAAATAAGTGGGTTAAGAAACAGAACTTTTTATTGTCTTATTTGATATTAGGATTAAGAAAGATTAGTAATTTAGATTTTTTTCTGTAATTTATAATAGATGAAATATTGATTTTAGATAAAGGTATTGAGAGGTTACATAAAAATAGTAATCCAAAGTATTGATTATATAATTCCTTTATAAATAAGCTGTTTCTATTATATATATAGATTATTATTGTATTTAGGGATAGTTCTAGGAGAGCTGAAGCTATGGGATTAAAAGAGCTTGGTAATATGTTTCGTCTATATCATTATTGTATAATATATGGTATTCGTAAATCTAATAGTGGATTTTATTACATTCTATATATTGTAGCTCAATTAAAAGATGGGGGTTTAGAATTAAGGAATAATGTTCGATTTCAATTAAAAGAATGGGAAGGAATGTGAGTAGATAAAACAGTAAAAGGTAAATATTAAGAGTTCACATACTATTCTATACTATTCAAATTCGAGTTAATTCATTTTGTAAAGAATATTGGAATTGATATAATATATTGTATCTTATAGAATATAGTATAGGATCTTTATTTTCTATAGGGAGGCAGGCGGTTCAATTTGAATGATAAGAAATTTTTTAGGAAGAGAATTAAAAAATTAAAAAAAAAGTATAAATAGTAAGAAGATAGAATATTATTATCAACATTAAAAAGAGGAAATACTTTATTATATAAAGTAAAGAATACAATTATATTATAAATATCAGATTCGGGAAAGAATATTGAATACAATTTAGAAGATCCAAGGGAGAATGGATTGGATAAGGAAGTGTTTT
The DNA here is from genome assembly GCA_038090695.1 of Sclerotinia spermophila. Taxonomy (NCBI): domain Eukaryota; kingdom Fungi; phylum Ascomycota; class Leotiomycetes; order Helotiales; family Sclerotiniaceae; genus Sclerotinia; species Sclerotinia spermophila. The sequence continues at coordinate 11,811 of JBBMOJ010000090.1, forward strand.
TAGTACTGTATATCATACTAAAAAAGGAATGGCGCTGATTAGGTATTATTTAAGAAAAAGCAAGATATACAATTCCCTTACAACTTGGACAAAATATTAGATATATAAATAAATATTGAAAGGAATATAACGCTATAGAATAGAAGGAGTTCCTAATACAGAATGGAACTATTCTTTTAATAAATCTATTAGGGTTTGAATTCTATTTAGAGAATTTCATTTTGTTGAAAGATATATATATCTTATATTATAAAAGGTCAATATCAAAGAAAGATATAGACTATCTCGAATATAAATCAAAGAACTTCATACAAATGTTTCAAGATTTATATTATTAGAGTAAAGAAGATTGTATAAAAATGTATAAGATCAATTTGTATTTTTTGTTTTATTTGAATATACAAATTCAATATCTCAATTTTTACTTGTAAACAAATAAAACAAATAAAAAGATTCTAATATAGAATAGTATTGTAAATCAGGGATTTAGGCCCAGGATAAATGTTTTAGGCATAGTTGATAAAAAGATATATTAGTATTTGTAAAAGTATAATAATTAATATAATAAATATGAATAAGACTTTATCGAATCAATTGATACAAATAGAATATATAAATTACTTATTGGAATCCAAAAATCGCTATAAATAGAGAAAAAGTAAACTGAAACAAAAATTAGAATTCCTAATAACAACAAAAGCATCTCTTAATATTGAACTAACTTATATACAATTATATCTTATTAAACAATATTTTTAAAAAAAAGATTTGTAACAATAACTAATCAATAAGGATTCTACAAAGCTTTTCAAAAAAACAAGGATTAATATCGAAATAATAATAGGGATAATAATTAGATAAAGTGTTTCAATAAAGAACCGCGATGATTTATATATATAATAGTATTTAATGTGATCAGATCACGTGAACCATCACATAACCCAATCATCAGGTGACCTTGGGTAGCTAGTATTTATAATTTATTTTTAAATAATCTAAAAATGATATCAAAGTTCCTACCTCTTATTTTGACTCTCTATATTTGTTATATGAATATAGATATTATCTTTCCTCTTTCTCCTATCTTATTATTATTATATATTTTGTAATCCTATCTACTTTTTGTATATTATATCTAAGCTTAGCTTATAGTATTATATAAAGGATTCTTTATATAATCTATATTATTTTCTACTTTTTTATATTAATAATCTATATAAAGAAGAATATTGAAAGATTAGAAAGCTATATACAAATCTGAATTCTTAAATTGCTTTGAATATAATAGGAATTATTATAATCGAAAGAAAATCAAGAAAAGGGAATATAGGATTTATAATAGATTGAAATAACATTTTCATTTCAATAATAATAAAATAAAAGAAACTAGAATATTCTAAAAACCCTTCAAATCGATATATAACTTGAAAGTAATATCGAGACAAGAATACTTTGTTATAGTATTTATTTCGATATAATTTAATATAATATATTGTAAGTTTTATTAGTATTAATATCTATATTTTTAAATTATTAGATTACAAAAATCAAATTACTAATAATTGTTGATTAGAAAACTCCGGATTCAAAAAGCTTAAATAATTAAAACTCTGATTTATTCTAGGAGATATTTATATACAATATTATCTTCAAAACTACTTTTCTTATTATTAATTAATATCAAGATTTAAAATAAAAACTGTTTTGAAATAATTGATGTGGTTATCTTTGTAAAATGTAATAAGCGGAATTGGGTTTTATTAAGTAAACAATTTAATAGATAAAAGAATTATTAATTAGTATAAATAAAGTAATATTCTATATAAAAAAAGTATATATTTAGTATAAGATTCTTATTAATAATAAATCAAAACTAAATTCAAAAAAAAAAAAAAGAGGGGGAAAGAAAAAATTGTATTAGTAATTTTATACTATCGATATAAAGTTATTAATCAAATATTTAAATTCGATATTCCTTTGGAAAGATATAAAAAGAAAAACTGAATAATTTAAAGCTTTTCTTATTAAAGTATTACTCTTCTAATTGAATAACTATTTTTTTATAAAATTTACAAAATACTTCTATATTTATTATTACAATATCAATTAAAGAAAATAAAACAAATCCTATATAAAAGTTATTTTCCTTAAATCTTAAAACTATTGAATTACTTTATAATAACAAAAACCTATATAATATTGATATTAATTAAATTGGAAACCCTTTTTCTATAGACGATCTAAATATTATTTAATTCATTTACTTTATAAAGTATCTTTCTAAATTAAATACTCTATTATTTCCATTCCCTAAATAAAAAGGAATACTTTGATTTCAAGGATTTAATATTATTAAATAGTGTAAAGATATGAAATAGCTTTATTATATTTATTATATAATCAATAAAGATTTTTATATTCGTATTCCTTTTCAAATCGAAAAAACCCTTTATAATAAAGTCAAAACAATAAAGGAATAATAGTTAGAAAACTTTCATTAGAAATAATAATTTAAATATATTTTCTTTAAAGAATATATTTATTACCTTATTAAGAAATATCAATATAATAGAAATATAATCTATAATAGTATTATTAGATTCATTTATTAATTTAATCAAACCGTTTAATACTTGATTGAAAACAAAGCTTCAATTAAAAATAATCTTATAGAAATATTTCTAAAGAGTATTACAAAAAAAGTATTTTTTAAATGTATTAATAATATAAAATACAATTTGAAGAAATTAAATATTATTAATTAGGATAAGATCTATAATTAGATAATTATATATACAGAAAATAAGTTCTTATTTAATCTTATTGATTCTAATAATAACAATAAAGATTCTGGATTCGATAAACTAATCGATTCTATTATTTTAATCAAAAAAGCCGAGTCTTTAAAGTTACTAATAGTTATAAAAGATAATAGAATAAATAGTTTTATAAAAGCTTTAGAAGTATTTATTATAATAATCAAAGAAAAGGGAATAAAAATAGAAAAGATTGGATTAATAATTGATATAAATATAAAGATAATACAAATCAATAATCGAGTTTTAATAATAAAATTCCTTCTTTCAAATAAGAATATTAAAGACTAAAATAATATTAATTTTATATTATAATACAAAGTTGTTAAACAGCTATAAGGATTTCGGGTATTGATTATAAGATTTATTTAAGTATTCTTATTTAATTGGAATAATTAAAACTTTTAAATAGGAACGAATATAATCAGATCATATAATCCATTATATAATCTAATCATCAAATAACCTTAGATAATTAATATTTATAATTCATTTTTAAATAGTTTAAAAATGATATCAAAGTTTCTATCTCTTATTTTGATTCCCTATATTTGTTATATAAGTATAGATATTGCCTCTTTCCTTTCTTTTTTTTCGTTATTATTATATATTTCATAGTCCTATCTACTCTTTGTATATTATATCTAGGCTTAGCTTATAGTATTATACAAAGGATTCTTTATATGATCTATACTATCTTCTACTCTTTTATATTAAAAAAAGAAACCAAAAAATAGTATAGAAGAATACAAATTATTATATAAAACTATAATTAGAAAAAGTTTATAATAATATAGAAATTTCACTTTATACAAAGATATAGGAAATAGGAATTTTTAATAATTGATAGTTCTATTAATAAAAGATTTAGTAAATTGAAGATTATAAAATTAAAAGAAATAAAGGATATTATTAGAAGAATAAAGATAACAAAGGATTATAAAAATCGTCGGAATAGATTTATAGTTTTGATTTTGCAAAATAGGTTTTATTTTGATTAAAAAATTGAAGATATTTTATATTGTAATAGTATTACTTTTATACTTATTTATAATTGAATTCGAAAATAATCAATTTTGTGAATATATTTTCTTTTTTTCTATTAAAATTCAATAATAAACGGATTACAAAAAGTGCTGATTTTATTTGTCACTAATAAAGTAACTGTTTCGTCAATAACAAAAGAAACTTTAATATCATAATATACGAAATAGAAATTAGTATAAGGATTTATATTGAATTTCTTTTCATCTGTAATATTAACTTTACCACCACAGGGCATGGTTCATTTGTGTTTGTAAGGAGAGACGGAAGAAATCTGTTGTTCTAATACTCTTTCAAAGATTTGCCGGCAAGAAGTTGTGCGACGAACTCGACGAGGAAGACTATTTTGGCTAATTGTGCTAACAGGGAGGGTTTGCTGTGTGGCAGGAAGAAAACAATTTTGGTATGACTCTTTTGGTATTATCTAAGTGGTTACCATGAAGTATTCATGGCGTGATTATTCTGATTATATCAACTGCTGATCCTTGACTGCGTTTATTCAGAATTTAAAGAGACTGTATATAGTGGTCGCAATAGGTGGCTTGGGTAGTACGGCTGGCTATGGGTACTCGTAGTTACGACTAGCTATAGGGATAGAAAAAGCTATTTCTGTTAATCAATAGCTGGCTATAAGTATTAGGATCTAATTTTCGTGAGTTAAATAGTTAAAGTATGTATATAATAGGGATTTTCATTAATAATCCCTATTATACTTTATTGATCTTACTCATTTTTAATTAAATCAACAATAGAGTAATAAATCTTACCCTATTATAGTAAAGATCGTTATAATATCTTAATTTCAAAATGTATAAATCTATAGAATCCTATATATATAAAGAGAAAGAATATTGAAAATTGAAAGCTTTATATTTTGGTTGATTTTTATATAGAAAATATATATATATTATAAACACCGCCCATTTGTTTTTCACTTCTTCTATTCAATATATTCAAATTAATGGGATTTGTTATAAAATCAAATAGAATTTATAGCAAAATAAGGTATAGAAATTAAAACCTAACTAATATCAAAATCCTTTAATTTCGAATCTATAAATAAGAGTTATACCCTTATATTTCATTTTCAATTATTTCGACGTTTCCAGCTCTTAGCTTTTCAACTATATTAAAATCATCCCGATTGAACCAGAAATACAAAAGTTGTATAAGTTCTAAATAGCTTCAATTTCAGATATATAATAAACAGGTACCTATAGCTACCCGTAGATATTAACAGGGATTTTTAGTTACTTTCAATAGACGGGTATTAGGGCCTCTAATTAGTCCCCTGTTAATAATAGCTTGGGGACAGGTATTCAAATATTTATACGAAACCCACTCGTTGCGACCACTAACTGTATACTCTGGTTGTATCACGTCCTATAGTGGTGAACGTCGGATTTGAAGGTGAGGGTTCTCTATAGTAATGCTGGGTTGAAGTCATTGGAGTAATATAATATCATTATACGATCGCTCGCTTATTTTGAAGCTGATGATTCACGCTTATTAATAGTAGGGGTGAAGTGGGAGGCCGGATCATTAAGAGCTGATTATTATATGAGATTCCTAGGATTACTCCGCAATTGACCCCATTAAATATACTCAAAATGTTGTCTATATTAAACTACAAATATAAGCTATTAGTTCTTAATCTATCTTTCCCTGTGATAGCAAAGTTAATATTCCGAACAAAAAGAAATTTAATATAAATCCCTATACAAATTTCTATTTCATATATTACAATATTAAAGTTTCTTTTGTTATTAATGAAATACCTACTTTATTAATAACAAATAAAATCAATACTTTTTGCAACTTATTTATTATTGAATTTTAATAGAAAAAAAGAAAATATTAACCCAAAAGGCCTTAGAATCTTTCAATATTAGAGTTCAAGAAAAGATGAATAGAGAGGTATATATATAGAAATTAAAAGAAAAAAATCAAAACGAAATAAAAGCTAAAGGAGCAAATATAAAAACTAAAGGATGAGTAAGAGTATTAATTGAAAATCTAAAGAGAAATAGATCTATATATAAATCATTTTACTTTTGATTTATTCTTCAATTATAAGCTTTATTATTGTATTATCTATATAATATAGAATATATTATATAAATAAGAATCTGATTTGATTTCAATTTATATATCAATAAAAGATTCAAAATATAAATATAATATAAATTAAAAAACAAGTAAAATCTATAGATTTTACTTAACAAAAAGTTATCTCAAACCTAAATTTTCAATATTTCAAAAATCAAGAAATTTAGAAAATTCACTAAAACCCTATTAATTGAAATAAGCTTTGTTAAATACAAAAAGAAGATTAATCAAATTAATATATTAAAAACAATTTATTCAATATATTATAAAAGTATTAAAGAATTTATAATAATAACAAAACAATCACTTCATCAAATACGGATTCTACCACTACAGGGTTTACCTCACACAATTTCATTAACCTCCGAACCTTGCCCTACAGCTCGCCTGGGTGTGTGTTACATTCGTTTCCGTGAAGATTTTTTAGATCGTGCTTCGAATTTCAAGTTCTTTGAGAAATTCCATAGAATAATTGATTGATACGAAATCTTAATCTTATTGATTGAAGTTTACTTTCCGTCTCTTTGTCCTTAATCAATGTTATTGCTATCAAGTGCGTCCGCATATAGTGTAGTTTGGACCTGGATACCTTTTGTATCATGTTTAGTAGAGTTGGCAAAAATGCTTTCTTTTGTTGAATGTGATTTTCTTATATTTAATAAAGAGGTTCATGACGGAGAATTCCTTGAAAATAGTATAGCTTTAACTTTAGTACCTCCTACAAGTCATTTAGTATGTCATCAACAGCACTTTTCCTTTCTTGCGTATCATTTTCCTTATAGTCGAAAAGAAAGTTATCATGAAAGGCATCCCAAATGCAGTATAGCTTTTAATCAGAATGATCGCGAAACCTTTCTTTATCATTGAGTTTTGTTCTCCTTGTTCGCAACAGCCTACTAATACGTCCCTCTTTTGATCAAATCCCCGGATTCGAGTAACATCTCAAGTCTATCTATCTCCTCGGCAAATTGCTTCAAATCTGCCTTACTACCTCACATTATTAAAAGCCAACTTTTATATTAAATCTCGACATCTGAATCAATTCTGGATAGTCAGAGTTCAAATCTATTCAGATACAATGACAGTATATAAGCCATTCGAAGGGAATACGCAGGAAGAGTTTGACGCGCATGTGCCCAAAGAGATAGACTTTGCGTTATGTGACAACTGCGGATGGAACGCATATCTAAACGTGCATTATAATTACATTAGTAGCCTCAAGTGCATGTGCAATGGCGCCAGAGGGATATGGTTCGTTGGCGATAGCTATGTCCTGAAAGAAAGAGCTATTTTGGAATATGGGCGAGCTAGCCATATGGGCCCTGATTCTATAATCTCCAAATTTTTGACCGAAAACTCTACTATACCTGTAGCCAAAGTCTTACACCATTGGACGGACAGCAAAAGTCATTTTTCGATGATGGAGAGGGTCCCAGGCGAATCGCTAAGGAAAGCTGGGAATGGTATGAGTTTCGACGAAAGAAGAGTCATTGCTAAAGAAGTCGTCGAGTATCTTGTACAGTTGCGCAAGTTCACATCGACAAAGATAGAAGCTCCAGATGGGTCGAAGATAAGAGATACGATACTAGGTTCTAATGTGAGGGTAGAGTGGGTGACAGATGATGTTAAAGAGTGGTGGGCTCGTTCCAAACCTCGGTTATCAAAGCGACGAATAGAACTCTGGGAGGACGTCATCAATGAAAAATATCCTGTCAAGGGACCATATGTGCTCACACATGGAGATCTGGATGCGAGTAACATTATGGTGAAAGATGGACATGTCACCGGTATCATTGATTGGGAGACGGGGGGGTATCTGCCAGAGTGGTGGGAGCCAGTAGCAACTCGCATGATTCTACCAGCCTCGTGGGCCTTTCATTTCGAGAAGGAATGGGAAAGGCAGGTCGGGCCGTGGCCAGATAAAGAAGTCCAATTTGCCAATATCTACAACACATCGTCCAAAGAATATCCATTGGAACAAATCGAACCGGCCAAGTATTTTGACAGCGAGAAATTATTGGTATGTCCCAATTATCGTCGCTATATAGAAGAATCAAGATGGGGATTTGAAACCACCGTTTATTATCGCGAAAAGCGTAAGAAACAAGCGGCTGAGGAAGAGGACGCGACTTTGACAGCTTTCAAAGCATTAAGCTTGGGGGGGAGGAAAAAGTTGATGGATAAAAAATGATTGACAAATAGTTGGAGTCATAATTATATAAAATTGAGAAATACTAGTATGGAAAGTTTTCAAGTCTCTCACATCTCACCCTTATATATCTTTCATCGCTCCACTAGTTCCTTTTTTCTTCTTCCCTCTCCTTCTTCCCTCTTAGGAACCAAGTTCAACTCAGCAGACTTCATGTTATCCTTGAGCCATAAAGCTGTAACATTTCTTACAGTAGAGATATTAACACCACACGAATGATCTTCACTAACCACAACTACACATTTCATTCCAAAAACTTCGATCCGTACCATCACACACATGGGCTTTTCATCCTGCTCATTCTCATTTTGACTCGGACTAGACTCTGATTCATCCCTCCATAACGGTACACGTTCTTCATGCTTTATGGTCGCAATTCTCTGAGTATCCTCATGTTTGATAGTGATGCGTTCGATAGTTCTGTGACCTGGTAAACTACCCGTACACTGTCCACAAATTTTGGCTGGTGTCGGGTTGTTGAAATGATAAAAGCAACATGGGTTTCCATCCATCGTTGTGAATGAAGATTTGGTGGTTGATAAAGCAATTGGGAGGAAGTTGATGGATGATTGTGTCGAGGATACAAAAACAGGCGGATCGTGAGCTAATTTGGAGTTAGTGGGATGAAAAAAGAGGAGAGATTTTGGGAGAATATGACAAATAATTTACAGCAGAGCAATCCTGGGAAGGGAGACTAAGTGTCAAAATTCTTCCAATATCCGGAGAAGCGTGGTACATTGAAATGCCTTTTTCTCGCTTTGTGCACATGTAAAGGAAAGCAGAGCAGTGATATGACAGAGTTCTATATCGGGATGGATTAAACTTACTATTGGGATATATGTGGAATCCGTCCTTAATCGATTGATTAGCTATTCTAATAGTCCCTGTAGAGAATGTATCGATAAGTGTTGCTGCCGTTGTTGTTGTTGCTCTTGTTGCTGTTAGAACCGCCGGTCTGTTCATCTGATGGAGAGCCAGCCTTGAGAAATATATATGTCATGAAGAGAACATCTACAAGCATCAGAACTCACGATACAGAATTTTCCAAGCCAATTGGTTTAGGTTCGAAACACTGGTACAACGGAATCTAAGCACAAGTCAATGAAGGTATTGACAGTAATGACGTGTAAAGATCAGGCAATAAGAACTATCTTTTAATTTGATACTCTAGGTTCTGAACTATCTTTGTGAAGAATTTTAAAACTAGACTTCGGTGTCCCATTTGTCTGAGTTTGAGACAAAAATCAATAATATGAGGGAGTGGTTGTTCAAGGGACAAAGAAATTGCAATGAAGCTTTGATTGAAATTTCCGAGAGCTATGGATTTAATTGAATTGAACCACTTGGTGGGATGTGTTAGCATTACAACAAAGAAATCTTAGACCTATTATATAACGGCTATTATCGTTACCGATTTAGCTTCTCCTGGGCCCTGGTGTCAGACTTAGTAAACCTGTTTCAAAACGACAGATGTTATGATAGTGGAAATGATATCTAGAGAGAGAAATTGTGCTGAAGAATAGGAAATCGATGGGACCAATTATATTGTAGATTTGATTCAGGAAAAACAAAGCACTGGGTGGAAGCACTGGATGGAAGCACTAGGTGCAAGATTGTTCATTTTCAATATAATAACTCTTGGAATTGCTTAGTTCTGGAGATTGATGATCAAAGAATAGAAAAGAAAAGCGAACACGGCTCTTAAGCGATCGCATTAGTCTATGAAATCTGACGTATGTACGCTGAGACCTGATACTACGTTTTCGTTAATATACCACGTTAGCTAATAAGCCGCAGGTAGTGCCATAACTACATGATTCCTGAAGGTCTACTAACCCTTTTTTTCTTGACTTTAGTATCCGCCGCGAATTAATTACATTTATGATATCGTCGCTAATTGGTTGAGGTTGGATGGAAGGAGAGGATTATGGAGTATGGAAGGGAGTTCATAAGCATTTCATGTGTTAATATGAAGAGAATTACGGGCGATGCAGAGACTAGTGGCCGCGTAAACGAAAGTAAGGGGGTGTGTCCATGAGCCAAGATCAATTGAATCTCGGGTGGTGGTCATGAGGAGCACGGTGATACCGAACCTAGCTGAGCGCAAGTCATTAATAACACCTATATTGGTAAAATATCGACGGAAAGATACATTTCACACCAAAGACTCTAGTGTCACTATTTGGTTTGAGGAACGGTCACCAAGATTGGCAAAATCACGGAAATGGAACAAGGTGGTTACTAATCGATTCGAACTTCGAAGATCGAAGAATAACCTTCATCCTGACAATAAGCACAAGCCTAGGTTTCTCTGCCCTACCTTGATGACTTTTCCCCTTCAATAGAACATTGGAATATTCCAGTAGAACCTCGCCCTGCCATCTCACCCCAATTTGCACCGCTCTCTGGTCAATCAGTCTTCACACTATACAATACAAGGATATATGATAGGTTTTTAAGCCATTAGCGTATTATTTTACAGTATTCAAGACAACTCCGGTGAAGAAAGGCTCTCTCTGCACAATTTCTTCCATTCGGTCGATCTGCAAAATTGAGATGCCTATGAATTAGTCGAGAATTGATAACACTGTAAGGATTGCGAGGGCCAGGAAAGAGGCTTCGATAGTTAGTAATATGTTGAAGGTACTTAATGATGCTAACTCATTGATTTTCGTATCACGATCCGTATGATGAATTTCGTACTCGGATATTGTCTGCCAAACAGATCTAGATGCTGACGGAATCGTCTGCTGTCGACTTTCATGGTCGACGTTCCTTTAAATTTAAACATGAGATATGAAAATGATAATATCATCGAATAAATATTTACTGATAGCGTCAAGGTAGCATCGAGAATACTTCAGACAATCTGGTCGTCCCCCTACCCCCGCCTTCCGTCAATCTATCCTACAGCTCGGCTGCTTGCCAGTCGCGCTTGCGCAAACTTTATAATATGCATATCGAATGTGACTTAAAAATTGTAGTATTGTAACTCAAAAATCAAGCTTCGAATTCACGTTCTGTTAACATGACTTCGCTTGGTGGCATTAAGAGGCTACGGGAAGCTGTGGCTAATGGCAGAACTGGCAATTTTGAATTTCAACAAAATGAACTTCAAAGCCTGTATAGAGCCTTGAAACTTAACAGCGACAACATTGCTTTAGCACGTTCAATAGCAACAGCTATAACAGACAAAAACCGTGTTTGTTTAGGAGAAATGAGAGGTTGCTCTTGACCAAAGGCGCATAGACAACTCTCCAAAGAATTGCAGTAGTTATAATGAGGGTAATCCTGTACTTGAAGAGAGTATATTGGCGATTTATTGACAGCATAAAAATGCTTGGGATGGAGTTGAAAGCGAGAAGCCACCTTTCCTGTCATGAATGTGCAGAATTATGATTTTGCGAAATGAGGAACAGCCTTTTGTTCTGAGCTGGGGATACATAGGTTTGAGTGGTTTCTTTGCGGACTGTTAGAACCTTCTTTATAGCGCAAGGCTTAGCGAAATTGGTATTAAAAGTACAATTCATGTGGTATTCGCTGTTATTTTATTGGAATCTCGCTCGAGAAGTGGGAACCATTGCCATAAAAAAAGTTATTCTATGAAAGCTAACTGTTTGTGTGAGACAGATGCGGATGACGTAAGACCAGTTCCGTAGGTCCGAATTGTCAATATTGTATTCTGTCTAAATGGCTAGCTTCAGTACAGGAAAAAGCAATCTTTATAAAAGGGTTGCTACGGGGCTAATGCTTTCGCTTTCGCTTAGGTTTGCTACAGTAGGCATATGACTTAAGGTCGTTGACTAATTTTCATACACCAACATTTCGAATAACTCGATGGCAGCTTCAGCCGTGTGGCGCCGCCCTCATATCTTGCAGTGAATATCTGCCGCAAACAATAGGGAGAAATATGACAGCTTTGTTTGGTACTATTACGAATGCATATCACCGATTATCACTTTTCGGGCCAAACATCTGACAGATGAAACAAATCATGCGATGTCTATCATGAACCACAATTATTATGCCAATATTTATCACTTCTTCTTCCCTTGAGGGATATAATTTAGTTCCAGCTTTGGGGTGGCAATAACTCACGATAGGAATGATAGTAGTTGGCGGACAGCCGCGTGTAAACATTTCTCTCAGAATCAAATAAGTATCATGGCAGCAATGAATCTTATCATCAATTATAGCTTCCAGTGTATACGTATTTAAATGGTCGGCGTGGCGAAATTCTTCTCGGAATACCTGGCCTTGATTTGTATGGGACGTATCTTGAGGTATACATGTATAATCTACACGGCATGTTCCAGAGCGCAGCAACTGTGTCTTTGTTATCATATTGTTCAGCCTACTCACTGTATACTTGATTACTGTGGGGTTGATTTAGTGGAAAATTGCTCACCACCATGAAAACACCTTGGATACCATGTGAAGAGCTGCTCATCCCACACCTTGCAATACGTTGCACTATTAGATTCTCTGAGTATCGTCGTGGGGCCATGGAAAACTGGTGCATGGGAGTCAAATTCATGGTCAGTGCAATTTTGTGGAATCCGCTCTTCAAAGAGTTCTGTGAAATACTGCAATGGAGACGGTACGTTTCTAGCTCGTGACTGGATGGAAAGTCAAATAGCAAGATTGAAAGACTAGATACAAATTTGGTAGTCAAATGCTTTTAACATCTAGATATAAATTCGACAGTCAATAAAAGGTTTATGATTTACGCTTCAAGTCCTTTCCCGGATCTAGAGTAAAAACAACCTCAGATAGTCGAAAAAACACCCTATAACCTAATGTATGCCAATTTATCTAAGAGTACCAATTTTTTGAACTGATAAATTACTAAGCCTATTGCCTTTTTACTTGTTACCCAATATACTGACTTGAGGCTTTGGAGGCGCTCTTGATGAAGCTCACAGCATTTTTACGTCTAGCCCTAGAATATTTGTGCAATCTCACAATATTCAATTTTACGCGTTTTCTCAATGTTAATCCTCCTACATGGCAAACATGACCCTTTGCATTTGAAGAATGCCCTTGTCCCATCCAGCTCACTTTCTATTCACAAAGACCGAATAAAACACGCCTCAGATGACTAAGAGAATACCACACCCTGTGGTGGCAGATTCCGTACTTGACAAAACGATCGCTTCGTCACTGCAATAAAATCTTCAATACTTTTATAATATATTGAAAAAATTGTTTTTATAATATTAATCTAATTAATCTTCTTTTTGTACTTAACAAAACTTATTTCAATCAATAGGGTCTTAGTGAATTTTCTAAATTTTTGAAAGATTAATTGAAAATTTAGGTTTGAGGCAACTTTTTGTTAAATAAAACTTATAGGTTTTACTTGTTTTTCAATCTGTATTATATTTATATTTTGAATCTTTTATTGATATATAGATTGAAATTAGATTAAATTCTTGTTTATATAATATATTCTGTATTGTATAGTATAGTAGTAAAGCTTGTATTTGTGATTGAAAAATAAATCGAAAGTGAAATATTTTGTGAAATCGAATGGATCTATTTCCCTTTAGACTTTCGGTTAATATTTCTATTCATTTTTTAATTTCTATATTAGCTCCTTGTGACGAATATCACGTGTTACACACGTGATACCCTATCACACTAAGCGATATTCTATTATATAAGAGATAAAGAGATCTCTTAAGGATCTCTTTCCTCTTTAGCTTTCTTATTCTAGTTATTTGACCTCTATGATATACTCTAGTATGTGATCGTGACACTCCTTTAGTTTTATATGTATATATCTTTTTTGTATATGTATATACCTATCTTTGAATTCTAATATCGAAAGATTCTAAGGTCCTTTAGGCCAATATTTTCTTTTTTTTTATTAAAATTCAATAATAAATGGGTTGCAAAAAGTGTTGATTTTATTTGTCACTGATGAAGTGAGTGTTTCGTTAGTGACGAAAGAAACTTTAATATTGTAATATACGAAATAGAAATTAGTATGGGGATTTATATTGAATTTCTTTTTGTCTGTAATATTAACTTTGCCACCACAGGGACAGTACCTTCTTGGTGCGTTTTAGACGAATTCTAGGACCTTAAATAGCTTCAACTATTGCAGGAACAAATATTAAGTCATTCACTTTTTCAATATACTTATATCTCCTCTTCTGGCTCCTCTCTTTGAGCGGGAATTCCGAACCAAGAAGCATTTGATAATTGAATGAGCCTCCTTATCGATACAGCAAGGCCAATTAAAACGGACCCCCACACGTACGAACTGTCCCAAGCCCCCGAACGCCGCCACCGCCGCAGTTAGTCATTCAGCAGTATTGAATTTGTCTTACCAAAGCACGTAAAGATGAGCGGAACACCTTGTTCTCTTAAGTGTCAGTGTTGTTAGAAGAGTTCCATAATTTTGATTTCCCCAGCCATCACGTTTCTGCCCATGAACGCAATCCATTCAAGATCACCCGGATGTTAGACCGGCAGATAGAGTCGGAAAAGTATACACATTATGTGTTGCCACGAAAGTTGAATTTGAAAAGCGGCAAAACCACTGCTCAAAGCATCGAATCGAAAGCCTGCTTTGCGAAACGCGCCTCAATCACCTCACAAGCAAAGCCCGCATGTCGTAAACATAATTCGCACGTGAACCCTCAGAGCGAGAATTTCTTCCTCATGAGTTCTCGACACGGGTTCTAGAGATATCGGATTCTATATCACGGATCGAGATTATATATCAGCAGACTCATGTCCGGACGATAATCTTGAGCACCTCCAGATCCTATATTCTCATTCCCTGGACTTGCCGCAAACGAGGATCCCGCGGATTTCATCCTGTGTGCAACTAACTGCCTTAGCAGTCTAACAAATGGGATAATTTCTTTCCCCTCTGCACTCTTCAAACAATCAGATCTTGAGCTCCAAGTCCGAGACAATACTTTCCAGCGCGACAATTTTGAGCCTTCTCATGATCGTCAATGCGAAAGCGGTTACAGCTGGAGAGACTTCTGGCTCTAGCCCTTCCATACCAAACCGATAGGTTGGGGAAGAAATATAACTCACGGAGACGCTTTTATGCTCACGCTTTTCTTGGCTCTAGATATCTCTCTCCGGTTACAGGTGATCACATTCTCAAAGCTTCGAATAACCAAACCACCAATGAAGAAACAAAAACACGGTTGCAAAGCTTAGGAATAACAAGTTATATTTCGCATCCCACTCGGAAGTCCTTGAGCATATCGTAATTCGTAATAGATAATCTTTTCCTTAGGAAACAAGAGATTTAACTTTCTTCCTCCAAGCAACTAATATGCAAGTGGCACTTTCCTTCTTCGAGTCATCTGCATCTTACTTATATTGGAAGCGCTTTTCCCAATCGCCAACGCACTCAGTTTGATCATCAGATTCACATCCCAACGCAACATCTATGCAGAACATCCAGCCGGAGTTCTTACTAGCAATTTATATCACTGGATTCATTTTCACTTTTGCACTCGTGGGACTGGAAAAATAGGATTGCGTCTTGAGATATTGTGAAGACGGGCGTAAGAATATTGATGCACATATTACGTTCAATCCAACCATCCTAGCCTAATCAATCGTAAGATTTTGGAGGGAAAAAAAAGTCAATTCGTTGAATCTCTATATTTAAATACTCTCGAGTAATACAAGTAAATCGAAATGGTTATATCAATCAAAAGATACATATACTTTCTAGTATTCTATCTACTATTCTCACTCCACCAAGGAAGGAAATTCAAATGATTTCCCAATTGCAAATTCAGAACAATCTCAATCAATCATCTCATGGAGAACCAAAACTCTTCCCAAACAAACCCCTAAATCATATCTCTCAAATTTTCAGGAGTATCGACGAAATGACCTCAGCTTACCCACTTACACCTCGGCTAGATTTTTTTTCAGTTTTTTCAAAAAGAAGCTAAAGAAAAAGTGGGGTCTTGAAGTCTTGACGAGAATCAGACACTGCAAGCGAGCGATACAGCTTAGAGGGAACCGAAATACGAAATTGGCGGTTCGCAACGACATACATCCAGCTTCCAACTGAATTTTCAACCATATTATTCATCATTGTACTACTGTACACTATATTATGATATCACTTGCGCAAGAATATATTCACATATATGAAAGATGTCTTTCCGAGACATTAGTTACAGTGTTCTATAATTAGAGGGAGGTGGCAAATCAGTCAGTTCGTCGACTACTGAATCTGCCACCACCGACAGGGAGAGTATCGCGCGCTAATAAACCTCGTCTACATACACGCATGCAAAGTGCATTCGCATTTGCATGTGCAATTTTTCGGTAGCCAAATACCAGAGATATTTTGAGGGAGGGAGAAAGAACTTAAATCAACAGCGTTATCTCTTAGAGTCGATGTCATGCTTTAAAATTGATTTAGAGCCAGGTTTGCGGATTGATCATGTAGGTCATTCCAATCCTCATTTGGTCTCCTTGTACTAAATCCGTACACGCGTCGGCTGCTTGATTGGAAGCTGATGGTGATTGAGTAGTACCAACATCAACACTGCCACTACATCCAGCAGCTGAATTTGGAGTCCAACACTTCGAATCAATATCCAATATCTGAGAAGAATGTGCTGAATTGTTCTGAGAGGATTTTGTGGAGAAAAGAGATCCGTAGCCGCTGTCAAAGCTTTCTTGACGTGCTCGTGGTGCTATTGAGTAGCAACCTGATTGTCCTTGTTGTTGAATTCGTGTTTGAGCTTGGGCTTGAGTTGAGTGATTGGCTATGGGTGATGTGGAGGAGAGATCGATTGGTACATATGTAGATGGCTCTTCTGTCGGGAAAAAACTTTGTCCCTGCTTTTGCAGCAAGGGTGAGGATAGAATATCCATCGGTCTGGGAGCGTTGATTGCTCCAGTATCTTGATTCAGGAGCTTTTGGAAGAGAAACCCTCCGTTCTTATGGTTGTTTGGAACAGCGGTGATAGGATCCCGAACATAGCTCTGTTGCAAGGAATTCATCATTTCATGCCATTTTAAACTTGGTGGTTGCTGACGTGTTTGTTGTTCGCACAATTGTGTCTGCTGCATGAGAGGTAAAGATTGGCAAGAGCCATATGAAGCGGGTTCATTACATCCCATCGTTGGCGAGGAGTTGTAGCTTTGACTTTGCATTCGAGTTGTCGTTCGAGGGTCAATATCACATTCTCCATCTCCCATGGTCGCATCATTCCCAACATCACAACCATTCCCCGCCTCCCAAACATTCCCGTCACACATAGGGCCTTCTCCGTATCCCTCCAGTTCCGCCGCATCGCCCAAGACTCCCTCCCCTAACCTTGCACTCCTACACTTCTCAATCAACTTCCACGCTTCAACTCCTATGTCCCCATTCTCAAGCATTCCCCTATAAGCCTCTTCCCTTCTCTCCCAATTCGCCACAAACTTCCTGATAGCCGCATCACTGCATCCTTCCCCCACCATCCCCTTACAGATTTCAATTAAATTCAGCAATTCCCTCCGCCCTTCCAACAACTGTATTTTTGTATCATTAATTTCCGCAACACAACGATCATATTTCTCTTGATCAGCAGCCATTTCGGCTTTCTTCTTAAGTCGGCATTTTCGTGCTGCGCGTTGGTTTTTCTCGAGATATTTTTCGCGAGCCCTAAGGATTTCCGAAGCGCTGAGAATTTTCTTGGCGCGAGGACGGCGTTTCTTCTTGGGGGGTAGTGGTGCGATTTGAAGGGCGGAATTAGAGTTGGTGGTGAAAGGGGGTGTATCATTCAGATGTGCAAGCGGGGTTGAAATTCGTTTCTCAGAGAGTTTGAGAATGGGTAAATTGTTAGTTGGCGGATTGTTTGCGACTTCCATACTAGATGAAGTATCTTTTGATGAGACTCTCGGGCTATTTTTGATCTGAGAAGTAGACGGACGGGAATTGTCAACGTTCAATGAACTCTCCGAGGTATTGGTGAATTGGTTACCAAACGATTTGAACGAATTTGTGGTGGTGTTTTGACTCCAATTAAACCCATCGTGTGGTTTCTCATTTGTGTTCGTGTTCAATCCGGTATTTGGTATTTGTATAACATCATCGAATATCTCTGAAAACGAGTCTTCTGTAGAATTCAAATCCAAGAAAGCCTATAAGAATTTAAAACCTAGCACCTTTCGTCTTCAATCATCCACCAATGTGAGATTGGAGCTATTTCGGGTTGATCTTACCTGGTCATTTCCATTCATCAGTGTGTTCCAATCTAATTGTGCCTTTTCTGTTGCTGGACTCAAAAAGAAATTGGGAGTGAGATTTTTGCTTTGAATTTTCGAGGCGTCTCTGCTGAAAATTTCCTCAAAGTTGAGTTGGCCCGGGTGGGGGTGCTGGAACTTTGCGCGGTACATCGTAGCAGGATCGCGGATATGCTTAGATACTTGACGCTCGCTTGCTAAGATCAATTGAATACATAGGATGTATACTGTTATTAGTGTAGCTGTCAGTGTATGTTCGAGTTTCAAATGATTGATGGTCGAGGTTACTGACCTTTGAGGTCAAGCCAAGGCAAGTAACCATCGGATATGTGGTGACTTTGAAAGGTCAATTGATTAACAGGAAGCGGGCGGTGGCATGAGACTTGGACGTGTTGGAATAAACTGATGACAGGCGATAGAAAGGGGGTTGTTTCAGAATAAAATAGAGAGTAGGTTAACTATTAAAGATGTTTGTTGCTTGTTGCTTGTTGCTTGAGCCTAATATCTTACTTATGTTTGTATTGTATATCTCAATCACAAGTGAGAAAGAAGTCGACTGAGTCAATCAATCAATCACCTTGAACAAATCCCATGGCGAGACAGTAAAGACAATTATATCCAGACCCGACATCAGATCAGTGAATCCCATATGATTCAAGAACCATTCGATCCCCGATCTCACCTCTAGCTAGATTGATAGATACAGATTAATGAAAACCCATAGACAAAGGGAATATTATGTTTGTGCTATTTTACTTGCCGTGCTTATCTCTCTTCCTCACATGAACCGGCCTCGCAAAGAAACAGGGGGAAAAAAAAGCAAGCTTTTTACAACATATCCCCGCATTTGCAAGCCTGCGGAAGCCAAAGAGGAAGAAGGCGTGCGAATCTGTTGGAAAATGTCAAGGTTTCCTTTATGCAAGTCCAATAATGAAACTCGTATACCGATGAAGCCTCCGCTGGTTGTGATATCCAATCACTGCTTGCAAATTTTCTCTGATTAACCTTGCTCGCAGGTCATTGTTCCATATTAAGGAGCTTCTCTCCGACAGATATCTGTAGATTGATAAGCGAAAAATAAATTCTAGCATGCACATTCGTCAAGGAGATGAGCCCGCCAAAGATAACCTAACAAGTAAAGCAATTGATGGAAAGATGCTAATTTCTGGAGCGAAGAAATGAATGGAAAATCCCATGCATGCATGCAATTTGATTTCAATACTCGATCGAGTATAAATCGAGTAGTAAATACCATCACCAAACGTACCATATCATACCATACCATTCAGAGTAACATATCAAACAGAGTAACATACCATACTGAGTATCATATCAAACACGATCTTTGAAAGAGAGAGGAGAGAAAGACATATTATATATCGCCACCCCCTCGATTCCTTATATTCTTTCATTTATTCTAACTACATAAATCTAACCTCGAGCTAAACGAGTCCAAACCTAACAAATTAATCAGTCTTAGCAATAATTGACCACTCATACTTGATCCTTTTCATTCACGTGACAATCTAACAAAGCATGGCAATTGATTATATTTCCTCACAATCCCATCTTCCTTCTCTCAATTATCCATCGCACCCACGCACCTTCATGTCTTTTCTTTATCGTCACCACCAGCCGGTAGAACTCCGGGAGTCCAAACAAACCAGCCATTTTTTCTTTTCTTTTTCGCCCCTCTTTCATCCAACATCGAACGTTTTAACTTTTTGCCTTCACCAATAATAACGACAATTGCCATAAAATCCCGGAGAAGCCGATTGGCGAACACCCGAACATCATGTAAGTGTCTGTCATGTCATTTTAGTAAAAGTTAATATTCACCACCCGGAACTATCCCCGTAATTTCTGCCATTCATCAGTTCATGTCGATATATGGTAGCGTGCGTAGCTCTGCATCGTATATCGTATATTCTGCCCTCTTTCTCGATGCATCACTAACAACATCCAAGGGCGAGACCAACGGCATGTTGAAATCGTAACGGTTCGTGGGCTCTTAGGAGTTGGAGGTTTTGCTCTTAAATCTCATATCAATATAGATCTTTTATATGATGGTTTCGCTCTCCCTTTGCCAAAGTTCTTATGTCCTTTTATCTATTTTATCTGCCCACCTCGTATGTGTGTATATAAGTTTCTCCGCGGTGAAAACCCAGTATTGATTAAGTAATCGCATTTGATCGCAATTGATCAATTTTCGGAGGATTGGGAGATACCTCCGACGAGATGCTTGGGAGTTGAGTGTCGCTTGCACGTTTTGTCAGCGAAAATATCTGCATGATCGACGCACGGCTCCACATGTGATTACATAGCACATACGCCCAGCTGAGAATAACGTCCTTTGAGTTGTGATTGGTCCGGACGATTCGTACGGAAATAAAACTAAACTAAGCACATTCAACATCGCGAACGTTAAATCGACAAACGAGGGTCTAGAGGTGAGGCAAAGAGGCAAATTTTATACTCACAATTTTTTTCGCATATTCCAATCAAAGCTCATTGCTTCTTTCTTTTGCATTGAGCAAGAAATCGACGGGATGGGTGTCAGTCAAAGTTTTGGGGAAATCCTTTATGGCTCATAAAGGGGATCTAATCTAATGTCCAACGCTAACGTCTCCGAGTTGAGAACTTGAAAATCTTAAGGATAGCCAGCCCCATAACTGAACTTTAATTCTAGCATTCCGACTTACAGAGTCCATTTCAGCTTGGTCTCAGAAAATGAACAAGGCCAATTCAATATTCAATAGCAATTATTCATAAGATCTCTCAATAGAACCCCCTCGAAACTTCTAGAACCTGAATTCAAACACCTTTCTCGATTAACCCTGAGGGAGTGCCCTGGTCTACTTTAGAAGAACGAAAGCTATGCATAAGTCCGATCTAAAGAATGCATCTTACCTAGGCTCCCGTACGGTTATTGACTAATCGACAATAATTGCCATATACTTTCCCTTGCGAAAAGACAAAGAAAGATTGTGCCATGCTTATACCGTATTATAACGAAATTCTAAGCTCAAATTGTGAAAGCTCAAGAGTCAAGCACCATTACCTTTCAAGATAGCGAAGAGTAGAAAGAAAACACAATTCCCATGGAAGCACACACGGATCGTTTGTGGCACACTGTACATTCCTAATTCTCGCGCACCAAGAAATAACAGAGGACGAACAAGCGGGACAAAGAGAGTATAGTAATATAGTATAGATTTCAAGAACAAGGCCACCCTGTTCGTTTTGAAATATCAATCCGTCTATATCTAATCTACATGTATGGTTGGTTGGGGCCTCGGAGATATGTCCGAGTGAAGATGAGAATGTGGGAATACCGTGTTAACTTATTTGGCTTCGTCTAAGCCTTGAATCTCAAGGTGGGCGGATAAGTCGAGCGGAGTGTATTGCCTGTTGATGGTTTAGCAAAATGCATAGTTTTGCTATTTCAATTATTGCTGCATTTCCTGAATTCCCCATTGGCAACGAAAGACCGAGCCTAAAAAAGCATGGCATCAAGCTGAGTTAACCGGGTTTGTACGGTATGGGACTGCCATTTGGAAGGGTGGGTAGATGCATGCTTCATCTCGCTTCCATTATTGATTTTAAATCTCAGATGCAATTTATGAAACGTGACGAAAATTATTATTAGTTGAGGATTAGGGAAGGAAGCCAACTGAAAAAATGAAAGTCGCCATTGATTGTATCGGTATTGTGAGTATTAGGTGGCAGAATGGTCTCCTAACTGTTGCGTATACTAGGTACAGCACAGAGTAAAAATGAGAGACTGGGCAACGAAAAACAGAGTTTGAAAAAGCAACATAACATTATGCGGGACTAAGTTGAAATTGGCTGATGGATTCCAGTCGCTTTCCGTGCTCCCGTTTTCCTTCTCCACAATGCTTAAACACACGAAGTTGCTGGCCACAACGTCTCGTGGCACTGGTGGGACATATCCCCAAGCAGAGACATGTGCCATTTACATGCTTCATAAGAAACATCCTGTTCTTCTTGACCTATGCACTATCATTATAGCCGCAGGTTGAAAATCAGGAGTGGATATTTATTCCATGTATTAGAATGACACTTCAGTAATTGCAGTTCACAAGCTTGTGATCACCAGTAAAAACAAAATGCCATGACAACAAAGAAAACAGTGCATAGGTGATAAGAATCCATTTTCGGCCGAGGGTCGGTGCACCTCTCGAAACTATGCAATTATTGACGATGCTCATGACGATGCTCATGACGATGCTGTGCATAACCAGGTATTCGTTTAGGTGCTATTCTCAATCAACCCCTAGCATCAAGTTGAAGTGAGTGGAACTTTAATTCACCAGGTGTATTAGTAAAAGAGTCCTCCCTACTTGTTTGGGATGTTACAAGAGATTATAAACTGGCAACAGCTCAACAATAAAAGTCATCCAGGTTTAAACTGAATATAATTGAGATACTGCTGTAAGCGTTAGACCATAAATATTCATTTATATATTTACAAATCTTACCTGACTAATGGAGATATTAGTGTACTTTCACAACCCAGGTTAATGATCTCGATAGTTCAGATTACTGATGTTGTGATGAGAAATTGTCAAGTGCTTGCAATGATTATAGTGGCTGTTCGGCGACGTTTCCTTGAACTTCCAATTTAGTACTTTCTGGAGTAACTACCCTTCAAGCACTTAAAGACGTCCAATGTTCTCCGACTTGGGAAATAAACAATTGATGTTAATCGTTAGATAAAAAGGTACAGTTATCAAAGCCATACTCAGGTTCGAAAGGGGTCATCTTGATGATAATACAAACATCTCTCCAGGGGGTCGCATTCCTCCTGTTGGACACATGCATTTTCTATCCTTCCAGCAGAGCATGCTGATCTGCCAAGATTTTATGTTGTACCTGACACGCAATGCTATAGACTGGACAAGTGGCATGTCAAATTCGAATCCACTAAAGTTTTATAATTTAATTCTATGCTCCACCCACAATTGACAATAAAAATCATCTTCGATAATATACAAATTAACAAGCAATGAGACCTTTCGAGTTCAGAGGAGTTCATAGGAGTACTTGGCTGCCAGAAAGTCTGCAACTCCCCCACTGAAAAAGACCAACTTAGTCCTCTTGTGATTTACCTTCTTGTGGTATGTGCATCTAGCTTCGGAGTAGCAGATTTCCTGAAAGCGCGAGAATTTTCAATCTAGTAAGCGTTTTATCTCTTGAACTCGTATGCTCGGCATAAAACACGTGCTGGAATGTACCATGTGGGCCTAACATGAACATTTCGTGAATGTCAAACCCGCTCGGTACTATCAACCTTTTCGGAAGACTGCTGGCTTCGTTGTAATCATCTACACGAAGATCCCTGCGAAGTTGGAAATAAGTGTCGACCATGTTATGCTGTCTTGATGATATATGGGTCATGCGTATCGTGTATGGCAGTGAGTGCGAAGTGCTGCGGTGTTACCCACGCAAAGAATCAAAATATCATGTCAAGTGAGGAAACTTATCCGAAAAACGGCCGCAGATCTCCGCCGATACCTAAACCTCAAGCAGATGGAAAAGGTTGGGGGGTTTTGACTTCAATTCCGAAATTTTGAGTATCGTAGATGGACACGATGACTTCAAAGTGTTTGAACTCGTTGACGTTGATCAGATACGATACTAGCAACGTGCTTCGCCGCCCGGGAGGGTGGCACTTCCCAAGTGGGGGTCGATCATAGCGATGAGATATCTGAGCTATTCACAGTAGGCTTTTTGATATCATTTGCAGTCTTCTAAGTTGAGAAGCACAGATGTAATGACATGTTTCTCCAGAAAGATTACGTTTGTTTGTTGCGTATGCGATCAAAACAGTGTGCCGGGGCAGGGAATGCAGTCCAAGTCATCTCGGATACTACCTACACCACGGATCAAGACCTTGCTGTGGAATCACGCTGAACCAAAATGTCATGGCCAGGCTATCAATGACTTCTTGCTATTCAGATTGACAGAATTAAGGACGGTATTGAGGTGGTGGGCAGAAGACCTTTGTTCGAAGTGGCAAATTGTTTGAGGTGGCAGACTTGTCATCGAATGACCAATGGAGGTCTTTTCGCAGGCCGGACGACAGATGGTGCACTGGAACTGAACACAACAAGTGAAACGAAGTTGAAAGGTACGGAGAGGGAATGGAGAAATACAGACTATATGTAGATGATCCTTTGAGTCCGCTGGGTGCGAGCGATCACTCGACACTTGCCTACCATTGTTGCTCACATACAACTGTCAAACCGGGATCTGAGTGCAGGAAAGCCAACGCTTGTGACGTATCTTGAAGTACGACTCCGATTCAATAAAAAAGAGACAGTCTTATGGTTTGATATGTTTGATGCCGTTCGTACATGTATCCTGTCATTACTGAAGAGTGAATGAAAATTGATTTAACAATTTATAGCAAGTTGTAGGTTTATCAGCAAACCAGCTACGGTCACATGATAAATCTCGCCACTCTGGAGTCAGTTTCGCTAAATCTACATCACCTCCAGAATAATGCCACACCCAGCACATATTTCCCAGTCACGGGATAATGTCTCATGATACTATTGGCAGGAGAAACAGAGTGTGGGAGCTTCTTCTTCAATCTCCTGAATCTTTAAGTTTGAGCAAGCTTCTATTAATCAACGTGGCCTTTGTTATCGACCATCAAATAATGCATTTGATATCGCAAATCGATTTTGAATATTGAATATTGAATATTTGAATATTTGAATATTGAAATACACATAATCTGATTATCAACACATCGTTATCATGATGCGATTACAGGCTCGTCGTCGTGTTGTGTTGGTCGCCATGATCTTCAGCGCGACAATTGCATACATTCTGTCCCACAGTAATTATGTCATGTGGCTACGTCTTGGGCCAAATGATTCAGGTATGTATGACACACGACCCGAACCAAATTCCGATGCAAATATACCTGCAGATCCGAGTCTGTTAAGACCGATATCACATTCACATGATGGGGGCAAAGCATCACCAAGAGTTGAACAGCCTTTACTGAAGGAAAATGAAGACAACAAGGATTTGGGCTTCAAACGTCTTTCCGATGCAACTTCGAAACCAGTACCAATTGTACCAGCGGTTACATGCCCATCCTATACACAACTTCAACTGGAGAAACAAGAGCCATTATCTGAAGGGCGTAGGAAATTTCCCTATTCTCGCCCTTCACAGGAATGCCGGACATTCAATCTTCCTTCCTTAGAAAAGCTCATTGAGCAAATGAAAACAATTATCAAGGACCCAGATCTTTTTCGACTTTTCGAGAATAGTTATCCAAATACATTTGATACTACAGTTAAATGGCGAGGATACGCAAACACAATCGATCCAGTAACACATAATGAGACAGCCACAGATGAGGAGCTCACATTTGTTATCACTGGAGATATCGATGCAATGTGGTTAAGAGATTCTGCATCCCAAATCTATTCTTATCTTCCATTACTCGAAGCTTCCGACAATCGAGATTCTCTTGCAAGTCTATGGCGTGGTCTTATCAATTTGCACGCACGATATATAATCATATCGCCATACTGTCATAGTTTCCAACCTCCACCGGAATCAGGGCTCAACCCCCAGATTAACGGAGCATATCATCAGAACAAACCCATGCCACCTTACGATCCCGAAAAAGTCTTCGACTGCAAATGGGAACTCGATTCTCTGGCCTCCTTCCTCCAAGTCTCATGGGCCTATTATCAACGCACAAATGATCTATCATTCTTTCAAAAATACTCTTGGATTGATGCTGTTCAAGCAGCTGTAGACGCAGCTGGAGCAATGAGATTGGGAACTTATTCCAGCGAGGGCAAAGTTCAAAAGTCCCCATGGACATTTACAGGCTGGACAAATCGCGGTAGCGAGACTTTGACAAACGATGGTCTTGGTAATCCTACAAAACAGAACGGAATGGTGAGAAGTGCATTCCGTCCTTCCGATGACGCATGCATCTATCAACTGTTTGTACCTGCCAACATGATGTGGGCCAAATACCTAGAGGAGGCATCCCTCATCATGGAACAGTTATCCGGCGAGAAGGCCGCTAACCTTACCATTTCCATGCGAGAACAAGCATTCGGGATACGGAAAGCCATAGACCGCGATGCCATAACTCATCATTGGAAATTCGGCGATATTTATGCCTATGAAATTGATGGCTACGGTGGCCATAATTTGATGGATGATGCCAATGTCCCCTCCCTATTATCCATTCCTCTGTGGGATTATGAGAACTCTTCATTTACTCTCCCAGAAATATTCGAAAGTGACGGAGAACAAGGTGGTAAAAAAACAAAAATTGATCATGCAAAAATCTACAACAATACTCGAAACTTCGTCCTAAGTCAAGAAAATCCCTATTTCATGCAAGGGCCATCTATTGCCGCAGTGGGTGGTCCTCATCTTGGTCCTGGAAAAGCTTGGCCCATGGCAGCTATTGTAAGAGCCCTCACTGCCTTAGAAACAGCATCAAGATCCGGCAAAGGAATTAAAGATGTGGAGAAAGAAGTGGTAGAACAAGTGATGATGGTATTAGATAGTACCGGGGGAACGGGTGTTATTCATGAGAGTGTCAATTCGTGGGATGCAAATGATTGGACAAGAGCTTGGTTTGGGTGGGCGAATGGGCTTTTTGGAGAATTGATTATGCGGATTTCGAGGGAGCATCAGAAGGCCGGGAATGGGGGTGGAGGACTGCTGGGAAGAAGTTGGCAGACAGTTGAGGGATCTAAGGGGAGTAATTAAATGCTGGCATGCAACTGATGGACTAGATGGATGGCGTTTGGTGGAATTGGAATACAACGCCTTATTTTCCAATACGTTTCGTAGTGTATTGGATACTGACTAGCTCTCGGTACATGTGCGAAAAGTTGAAAAAACAGCACAATCTATTATTGCATTGGAAAACACGTCCATGGTTCGCCACTTTGTCGCCACGTGATAGAGAACCTAAATCGAACAGCCCCGAAGCAGACCACGAGGATACTTCGCAACGAAGTATTCTATCTTCACAGTGCCATTACCCCTCAAATTTCTTCTCATCCAGCCTCTCGCATAGAACAAGGCTACTCTTGTCAATTGATGTGATATTTCCATGTTACCATGCTATATATCTTGTCCTCTCCCCCCCCTTCGCATCAACTTCTTGCCATGGGCTCGTAAAGTCATCACCGCGTCAGCGTGGGTAGAGACAGAGGGATGGCGAGGGCAATAGTTGGCATCTACATATACATATAGAGGGTTTCAATATCAAATCGTCTTCCAGTGGTGGGTGATGATATTATACACCAATCTGGCTATATACAGGTACACTCATTCTATTGTTACTATTAGTTGACTACTCATTTGATTCCCGTACTTTCCACACACCACAAGCCTTCCAAGTAGGAGAATCGATCACTATAAGCCCAGTTAATCTGTATTTCGACTTCGATATTTTCGTAACGCACTAGTATCTATTAATTTTCATCGCCTTTTTTCCCTAATTGCCATGTCCCTTCTCACTGCTTGCGCCCATCTCTCCTCAGCCTTCCACTTATCATCCGCCCTCCATTCAGCTTCTTATTTTCCTCCCATCCACAATCCTGCAATATTAGCCCATCCTTTCTCTCTATATCCATCCACAACTCCCTTCCCTATCCCTTTTCCCTAGCCTCCCCCAGCACCCCTCCCATGTTTCCCTTTAATCACAAAACAGCTCACTTATTAATCAACCCATCTCCCAGAATTTATCCCCACCACTCTCTCAACCCAAACTCCATTCCAAACCCCCAAAGTAAACAACAAACTAATCATCCCCGCCGCCAAAAACAAGAACATTATTCCCCGGAACATAAACTGGAGGAACGAGTATTCGAGTGCGTGGAAGGACATTCTCTCGCGTTTGTGAGTTTGGTCTTGAGAAGAGGAATGAGAGGAATGAGCAAAATTAAGTGTTGTGTTGGAGATCAAGAAGTAAGGGTATTGTTGTTGCGTGTATTTGTGTTGAATAATAGTATATCGTGATTGAAAAGGAACGAAGAGATTGATTGGGAGCTATAGTATAGATGAGAGGAAGCATCGACTATTGGAAATACTTTATATTAATCTTACGATGGAACATATACAAACTGTGAGTAATGAGTGAGAACCATTTTCACTGATGGTTTTTGCAGGGCCCAGGTAAGTACCAACTGTAGGCCAACCAACTGTTGCTAAGATTATCTTACCAGCACTCCTAGGTAAGCATCAAACGATCCAATGTCCTTCAACTTCTCAATCGCCACGTATCACATATTTTTCATACGATCAAAGCAATCGAAAATGCATCTATATCATTGGTTCATGATATCATCATCTGTCTGCTTAATATATCATGAAAGCTTCTTGTCTCGACGATCTGAATCACGTTAGGATACTCTCAGATCTACATATATATACTATTCAAATCTCCATTCTTATCAAATAAATATCCGGCAATATCTTGTACATAATTGAGATGAACTGTAACAATGAAGTGGTCTTGGATCGCGGAATAGAATGGATTGGATACTAGTATGCTCATTCAATAGAATAGTCAGACGAAAGCGAGTAGCAATTGGACGTGAGATAAAAGATTGAGCAAGATTTGTTCGATATTTATGTTTGATCCATCAATAAATTTTTATCCACATCATAAGAACAAGTTTGAACTCCAGGAATAGCATCTGAAAATTAGACAACCACCGAAGAAAAAAGCAAAGCATCATCCAACCATACCCCCCATCCTTCATATCTCAACTCTGGGTTTCTGATTCCACACTCATTCTCCCTGCTTCCTTCCACCCTTTCCCTTCCCTTTCTCTCTATTTGCCCTCTCCATGGCCCTTTTAGCCTCCCTATACATCCTCATCCGCTCACTCCCCAAAGGCCCATGTCTTTTCCCATCTACCGCCTGTTTTAGTAGCGGTAGCTGTATTATCGCAGAAAAGGTATCGAAAACTTTTTGAATGGGTTTATTATGTCTAGCAGCTACTTCTGCAAAGGGGAATGTATCTTGACTCGTTTGGGCTATGTCTATGATTCTGTTTGTATGTTAGTCAAAGATGCCATAAACAAATATGGAGAAAGCAGGGGAACTACAAATTCGGGGAGTGTCTGGATGCGGATGCGGATAAAGATGCTTGCGGTCTTGGAGCATTTAGAGCTGGAGTTTGAAGCGGAGGTGAGATTGTATTTTGTGAGTGGGAAGTAGTAGTTCTCGCTTGTTGGGGTATGTTGGAGTGTGGAGAACATATATGGTTGCCTTCGGTATCGCAGGCCAGATTTTGACGTTCGCAAAGAGATTTGGAGGAGGATCCTTGATTAATATCTATCGAATGTGGCCATTCAGGTATTTTATAAAGCGAAGGCTTCCGTCGTATATCTGCTGCAGTTATCTGGGGACGAGGGGATGGAGACGGAAAAGTGGGTCTCGCCAGTGCAACTGGATGCATGCGCTGTGAATACGACGTAGAACCTGGTGATATTATTGAGGAAGATTGCATTGAATGGGTAGGAGCAGCAGACATATTTGAAGGTATATTAGATAATTCTAGAACTGGCTCTTTTTGGATTGAAGGATATGACTCCGGTGTGGTTGGAAGTTGAAGCGGTATTGTTTTGGGTGATACCATTTCTTGCGCGTATCTCTCGCTGCGGGAATTTCCCATGGGAACCTGGTGCGAGTTGAGACAATTTGGATTGACGATACCAAATTGATATTTCCGATGCCATTCTGGATCGTTGTTAATGTTAGGAAACATTCTTGATCGCGGGTCAACAGATAGTGAGCGCTTTGGGGGCGAGTAATCTGATGGTTTCCAGGAAAAGTCTTGCCAACCAGGTATAATCGGCCGATGTGGTGGAAGAGGAAGAGGCACCCCCCCAAAGATAGTTGGCACATTGGGATCCTCTAAAAAGTCCACAAACCCAGTATTTCCATCACTAGCGATAGTATCTGAATGAGATGGCAAGACCTTTGGTCTTGGAAGATACATAGACGTTGAAGACATAAATGGGGACACCTGGCCTGAATTTTCCATTGAATTTTCATGCTTTCGTTTTCTTGCATGATCTTGTTCTGGCATTGTGAAGGTTGTGGATTTTGCGTAATAATATGGCGACGTAGGCGAAGGCGGCGGAAGTATGGATTTAGCATACCAAGGTGGTGGAATTTTGAACGGTATAGTCTGAGAAACGTGCGAAGGAGATAACTCCGAGTGTGGAACATTCAAAGGCTGTAGAATTGTATCGAATATGGCGTTTGTATTCGTCGTATGGACAGAACGGCATCTAGCCTTGTTCATCTCATCGGGTTCAGTGCCAGGATCACGCAAAGGAGCCATATCAGCTACGGGTCTTTCTGAGGATGGACAAGAACCTGTGATTTTGGTACTGAAACTAGGACTAGCCGAATTAATATGAGTGTTTTGTGATGGAAACTCAAGTCTGGTAAGTTTTTTGCTTAGCATGAACCCGTTGGCATAGGATTCTGCCATACCTTCTGCGCCTCTTCTTCCTTCGTCGAGGGACTGAAAACACAAACTTTACTTCATCATCTGAAGATTCTGGGTTTAAATTTTCCGGTAGAACTCTCTCTGGCACTTGCTGAGTGGTATCCCGAGAAGGAATAGGTTGATGGTCAACTGGCTGGGCTGAACTGTCTGTCTGAGGTACTGAACTACAATGAAGTTCTAAATCGGGAGCAGTTGGAAGTGGAATAGCGCTCAGTGTACCAATCTGTTCAACTTCGGCCATAATTAAGAGGAAGTGGAAAGTAAGAAGTTAAGGAATGTAAAAAAAAGGAGATGTTGAGGATATAAAATCGAGACAGAGATTAGGCAAAGACACAAAGGTTGATGGAGGGATTAACATCTTTATTATACCATTTTACCGCGTTTGATAGCAACCTCCATTATCAAACGCAACCTCCATAGTAATGATGAATGGATCTGCATTTCATAATAGGTTCACAATCTTCAGGTAATTGAAAGGCTTGATGGAAGATCACCCACTGCTTGAACATGCATTTTGTTTTGGCTTGTTCGTTTCCAAGGGGTCATGTCATTGTCCTCTTGTAGGTTAAAGAATGAGAATATTCATTCACCAATGAATGTGAGTTGTATGTATATTATATAAAGAATAAAGGAGCAACAACAAGCTGTGAAATTTTGATTCAATTAGATATGATACATTTTTGGAGGTGAATTCAAAGGTTATATGCTTCCTCTGTAAGTGGGTAATTAGTGAGTGTTTTAAAAGCTATAGCCACGCTAGCCACGCTAGCCACACTCGAAGCACACTAGCCACACCCACAGTATCTATTAACCATTAACCGACGTTTAACCATTACAATCGATAAAGCTCCCATCAAATAGTCTCCCACTATCTCCATGTCAAACCAAACAAATAAATAAGCAGGCAGATCCATAAACATATTGAACTTTCTGCAATTCATCATACGATTATCAACACTCTCTGCCTTGATTGTTGAGCCATTGTTCAACTTTCAAAATGACTGTTGACAACCACAATTCCCTTCTTTCGACACAGAAGTCCTCTGATTCTGGTCTCCAGGTAGCTCTACATCCCCTCGTTCTCCTCACAATTTCAGACTATATTACAAGACACACTCTGCGACAACAAACAGGACCTGTAGTTGGAGCTCTGCTGGGTCAGCAGAATGGTCGTGAAATTACTATTGAGCATGCATTCGAATGTCTGCTTACTACAGAGGAAGATGAAGTAAAGCTATCACCTTTGTGGTTTGAGGCAAGATTACAACAAAGTGTGTGCAACCTAATTTGAGTGGGCAATATTTGCATACTGATTCTCTACAGTGAAGGATGTTCATAAAGTTCCTGCGCTTGATCTTGTCGGCTGGTATACTATCATTCCTAAGTCTGGACCACAACCCATTCATCTACCTATTCATCGACAAATCCTCTCTATATACAATGAGTCTGCTATTCTACTCGGGTTTCATCCTGAAGAAGTACTTGGTGGTGCAGTTGGCGGAAAGTTACCTCTCACAATATACGAAAGCAACTATGAGGCTGAGGAAAGCGGCGTAGAGACAGGTGAGGACAAGGAAATGAAAGACGAGGAACAACAACTCAAGCTCAGATTCAAGGAGCTCCCATTCACTGTCGAGACTGGGGAAGCAGAAATGATTGGTGTTGACTTCGTAGCTCGTGGTGGAGGAAATGCTACAGCTGTAGATGGTACCAGCAAGAAAGGTGCGCCTGTGGAAAGTAAAGGCAAAGGCAAAGGTAAAGAAAAGTCCGAAGATTCGGAGACTTCGAAAAGTGAAGAGAGCAGTCTATCACGCGAAGACGAAGAGCAACTGGCTTCATTGACTGCAAAAGCGAATGCTATCAAGATGCTACAATCTCGAATCAATCTGGTTGCCGCTTACCTTCAAAACCTCCCTCCCTCCTACGCGGCCGACGGCTTTGTTTCGGAAGCCGACATCGAATCGAAGAACTATGCACCGGTCAACCACTCCATCCTTCGGTCCATTCAAGCCCTCCTCGGTCGTCTCAGTGTTCTTATACCCGCCGACAGTCAAGGTTTCGAACATGAACTCATCTCCGAAAAAAACGATGTCAGCCTCATCTCCCTCCTTAGTGAGCTCACAAAATCAGCCCATGATATTAGAGAAGCAGGAAAGAAGTTTGCTGTTGTAGAAAACGGAAAGATGAACGGAATGAAGCGCCCTGGAATGAGTTGGGGCGACCCAAACCATCCAATGCGAGATGTAATGAATGCTGGAGATCTTATGCCATAGAATAGTTTTTCCCCTTTGAGCAATTTCACCGGCGCATTATGGTTTTGGGCGTATCAAGGTGTAGGCAGGCATGCAGGTGGTGCGCGATTTACATTTCTAAGAAAAGGGCATCTGGCGTACTTGCATGAGGCATTTCTGATATCATGAGAATGAAGCTACGAATGAACGAGAATTAGATAGGCAATGGATACCTGACGGGTGACATGAATATGAATTTTCCGCTTGCATATCTTATCTTGTGAGACAGCGTCGAAAGGGAAATATGATCTGATGGATTGTTACACGATTGTGTTCTTGACTACCAGGATATAGTCGCACGACATTGTTACCGGATTTAGAAACGGGTAGCAACATGGTACTAATGCTTGTGAAATGATTGAAAAACATAAACCACATAACCTTGATGGTTAGAAGGTGAACTTTTATGTCAAAGGCGAGGTGTGATTATGGAGAAATATTGATTACATATAGTAGCTCAAGTCAGCCACGACTGACGATTGTTTCTGATGCTTTTCATAGGTCTTAATGTATGAAGCGAGTTCGAATATTTGGGGAAATAGTCTCAGATTCATATGGGGCTTGAGGTCGACTAATCCAAGGAACGATGGTGTTAACATTGGGATGGAAGACATGATTGTGTCAATTGAATTGGAAATAAAATGTATAATTTCTGCAAACACATTCGATCTATCTCCAGCTTCAAAGCATGACGCCAACCCAATACCAGATTTCCTTCTTGACAACAAAACACCATAATTCATCCATCAAACGCGTCCCTACATTAACCTTCGACTTCCTGTCCAAAAGAAAGGTTACTAGATCGTGTACGTAAAGAAGAAGAAAGATTCCATTATATCCTCACACAAATCAAACAGATCTATCAATCTGCCCATGCACATATCTACACCTCAATCACCACCTTTAATATAAGACCCCCTTGGTCATCCATCGTTTTCCCGGCCAACTCAAACGCTTGCTTGGCACTCCCCAATCCCTTAAACCGATGCGTAACCATGTTGTCCAAGCTCGGAAGACCTCCTTTCTTCCCACTAGCACCTAACATTCGGATACCGATCGGATACGTATTTGCATATCTGAAGACGCCGAGAATGTCTACTTCGCGGAGATGGGCGGCGGAGAGGGGAAGTGTTTGGATGGGTGTTCCCATGCCGACCATGATGACCTTGCCGCCGGGCTTGGTGCTGTAGATGGCGGTTTGCATGCAGATTTCCTTGCCGGTGCATTCGAAAGTTATGTCGGCGCCTTCGTGGTCGTCTTCATCGAGTATGTCATCTGGAGATGAGATGGACAAGATGTCGGAAGCTGTGCATTTGGCAGAGTTGAGACGATCGGAGGTTGAAGTGTATGAAGAGATGGGTGTTGTAGTTCCCGAAGTCAAGGAAGGGGTGGAGGTTCCAGAGGAGGGAGCAGTAGAGAGAGGGCTAGAGTTGGAGCTAGAAGGAGGAATCACATATCCGTGGGTAGCAAAACCGTGGTCGAGGGCGTATTGAACCCTGTTGGCGGAGATGTCGGTTATGGTTACAATGGGGCATCCGGATTGGCGGGCCATAGCAGCGACAAGAAGCCCTACTGCTCCAGCCTGATGTAATGTTAGCAAAGTGCTTGAGACAACATAAGCGAAATCGATGATAAGTAGGCTCTGAAGTATTGACTAAAGCAGGGGACTTACTCCGATTACAACGGCTGTCGATCCAGGTGTAGGTGCTGCTCGATTTACAGAATGAATTGCCACGGAAAGTGGCTCCAAAAGTGCAGCGGCATCGAATGAAATATGATCAGGAAGCCTGAATGAAAGATTAGGAAGGTGGTTTGATAGAATCACATTCATGAAGGTGAGAACATACTTGTGACACCAAATAGCTGGATGATTGATCCTCTCTTGCAAGGTCCCCTGAAAATGAGGTACACTCTTTGCACTACTCCTAAATCTCATCTTCTTGCAAAGATTATATCTTCCTTTCCTACATATATCACATTGACCACATGATATGCCCACCTCAAGGGCCACTCGATCACCAATAGCAAAGCCATTGAATTGAGGTCCAATTCCTACAACCACACCTGAAGCTTCATGGCCGAGAGATAGAGGTGCACAAGCACATAAATCGCCATTGGCGAATTTCTTGTAGTAGCTTACATCGGAGCCGCAGATGCCAGTCGATTTGATCTGAACTTGGAGCTCTCCGATAAGAGGTTCGGTGATGTTGCGAACTTCCTAAAAGGTCAAAGTCAATTTGGGTGCTCTCGATAGATTTATATATATTCGAGTATAAGTGGGACGAAACACTCTTACCAATCTCACATCTTGTATTCCGTGTAGAACACTACTAAGAATGCTAGATTTATTACCGGCGTGGGATGTGACCTCCACGCTCATCACATTTTCATTGTAAGCCGGCGCCATTTGGGATCACTCTGTAAGATATCAAAGATATGAGGTAACAAAAATATCTTCTTAGTGTTCTGTCCAAGTAAGAAAAGGGTGGGGGCTTAACAGATTCTTCTATTTTCGCCTTCTCTAACGTAAACCCCCAAACTTATACCGTTTATCTTCCTCCCCTGGACAAGAGATTGGCGCTCTCTTTGTCAAGTCGGATAGCTTGTAGCTATCTACACTATCATGATTCATTTCGATTGCAGAATATCTATCATGCAAAAACTTAATCTATCATGTTGCTATCCATCGCGCCGTATACTTAGGGAGAATCAATCCACTGGATTGTTGCGCAAATGGAGATATCCCATGCATCTGTATCCTTGTAGACGCAGGCACGGAAGCACACCACACCTTGAATGAATTCTGTGCTTCCAGCGGAGTCGGACCTTTGTATTAGGTACCTCGGCGATTGGAGTGAAATCTACTTCATTTCATGTGTATTCGAATAGTGAAGATCCTGAAAAGATTGTATGGGGTGTGTAACGGCAGATAGAAGATACAACATTGCCGGACATTTCGCTGTAGCAAGACGTTGAAGATAGCTGTGTGGCTAGGAATATATTCCGGCCCCTCACTTGACGCTTATCCTAGTAACTGATACAATGCCCGTTCTTTTTCGTTGTTCTATCAGTCTGCAGCGCACATCATTGAAGTGATAAGACGTACATATCAACTAATGCCTTGAAATGTCAACAATACATTATACATGCCGGACAGAAAGCTATCAAAGGTCTGGGTCCGATAAGACGTTCAATTCAACCAATCCCATAACTCTCGTCGTATGTATGGGAGAGTGGAGACTCTTAATGGAGCACTGATTTCCCTTGATAATACGTGATTAGTCGTAACCAAATTCCAGACACGGACTATCATTTTCCTCCATACCCCAGGTTTTTCCCAAGCTTATTAGATTAAATCCGGAGCATCCGTGCGATCACGACAAGAGCTCTTTTCGATCGTCAATCTGTCGGTCGATAGGTTCTTTTGTGATCAAAAAAAGTTGATAGATACTGATGGCGCCTTTCTTCAATTATGGAAATCTGGTAAGGCTGGTGGAGGTAGTAGGAATGACATGATAGTGATAGGGGTATTCATAAACGGCGATATTGGAAATTTTATGCCGATAAGCAGAGCCAAGAAGTGATGCAAAGTTCGTCATGGCACACATACTGGGTAATTTTTGCATTTCCTCATCTTTATTCGAAGAAATCCACTTTCACGCAGAATTGGGATGGCAATGGCGAATTGAGTAGCAGCAAATAAATGCCCAATCCAAGCTGAAAAGGAGCAAGTATCCGAACAAGAGCCAAAATAATAATAAAGAAAAAAAATCAAGTACTTGGGTACAATGGTAAGAAAGAGTTAGATCATTAGATAGCTTGTTATGCCCCTCCTCGGAAGAACACGGCCCGCATGCCTGATGTTGTGTAAAAATGCATTCTCCCTCCACAGCGTCGCATTTTTATTCCGGGTGGTATATTAACTTTTGATCCTACTGGAGAATGATCGCTGAGAACATTTTTGTGACGTGGCTAAAGCTGCTGCATGTTTTTTAGACAAAGTCAAGAGTCTGCAGAAATCAGAGATGTGATATCAAAACTTATATCAAATTATTTTCAATGAAGCTTGTGGCACACATTAATATGACACAAGGGAATCTACTGATCGATGAAGTGTTGTTGGGTGTTGTACGAACCAAAGGCCTGGTTCGGATTGATTTTGGGCTTGCTTATCCATTTACAAGGGTAATATAACGTAAAGCAATGTAATTTAATGTAATCATCTTGATTAGCGAAAGATGCTAAAGGTGTATATGCATTTAACCGGAACCCCTGGAAACTTTTCGAGGGTCTAGCGGGTTTGCGGCTCATTTTCAAGTGATATATATGCAATAGGTGCATACAAAACTACGAGAAGTAAACATCTACTTAAGCGGTGAGGAAACCTACCTGGCCATTTTGGAAGATACCTAAATGATCTCATTAAATATTCTCAAGTACTATCAAAACCATACCAGTAGCTTAACGGATAAAGTCGCACAAACATTATTGTATTGCATACACGTTGCATGAACGATACAGATTTTGGGTGATACAGTGGGTGTGACAAGGGCCCTTTTCTCGGATCATAAAACCGGAAAAGTCTCTTGTTCAGAAGAATTCTCGGCAATCAACCACTTCATAGAACATTAGCCAATCTCGACGCCGCATTTCTCGCATCAACTCTGTCCTCGTCATCTTCTTCTTTTAAGCCTGGTAATCCGCCAGTGCTGCCACTGAGCGACCCGTCACGACCCATACCTTCTTCCTCGCCATTTGCGCCTTCGGGAGTAGGCATGAAACTGCCTGAAATACTCCGGTTAAGTCCATCGGGGCGTCTTGGGACACCAGACCACGAATCACCTTTAGGGCCTTGACTGGCTGCAAGACTGGCTCTCCTTGCTGCGGGGTGTGATTCTCTACCCAACCGGCTAAGTCCACCAGAAGAATCGATCGCTCGTATATCGGGTCTGATGCTTTCCAAGGTGGCCAGTGTCCGTCGCTCAGCTTCAATTTCACGGATCACATATTCTCGAATACTTAGTCTTAGATCTGCAGCAGTCCGAGCGAACCATTTTCGTTGTTCAAGTAATAAGTTTGCCGTAACGCGTTGGGTTTTGTTGTGGAGATAAACTTCATTGCTGCGTGCTTCATCGAGTGCTGATATGGCTTCATCAACTTTTTCCCTGCGGACAGATGAGCTGGCCTTTAAGCGGTCTGCAGCATTAAGCTTGCTTCGGGTTAATTGCTGAGCCTGCAGTAATTCGCGCAGAAGTATGTGTCGATTCGTGAGAGTTTCCTTGACAATAAATGCATCTTGAGAATGATACTGAAGAGGATCACCTATAGTGGTGGCTTCAGCAGTACCTTGTGCTGCATGGAAATCTCCCGTACTTTGAATTGTCTTTCCAAGCTTACGGTATGCATTAGCAAGCCCTTGGTGAGGCTCTTGGATATTCATTGCACCCAATTTGACACCGAAATCGGACTCCGCTAGACCAAGACCTGTACACACATTAGCATTTGAATATTAAATATCATGTGACGAACTACCTCGTCTTGCTTTGACCAATTTGTCTACCTTATGTCCTGCATCCATTGTTCCCAGGTAAAAGAGCTTCACCACCGGTCTTGCATCTTGTAATTCTGGCGTATCATCTGGTGGAGGTGCAAATTGTTTAATAACTCTTCGGCGAACTCCAGTGGCTGGTTGCTTTCTCTTCAGCATTGGGCTGTATCCAAAATCACTCTCAACAAACAGAACCATCTCATCATCCCTCATTAAAACATCATTGGAGCAAACATAATTGAGCCATCTCTGGAGAGAAGCTTTAACACGCGCTTCATCCTCATCAGTTCCAGCACCAGCAGATGTCAACGCGGGAGGAACTGCGGGAACTATGGCTTCCGGATTTGAGGATATTAAGTGATCTGCTAACTTGGTGAATTCAGAATGCGTTCGTCGCACATCGCGAAATTGTGTTGTTCTAAATTTTGGAAGATTGGTCTACGCAATGGGTTAGCCAAGATCACAACAATGTATTCCTTGTTCGATGACTTACGTGTACATCAAATCGCAAGATAGGATCTTTCCTCCCCGTGCGCTCCAATCCGGTGATCTTTGCTTGCAGCTTGTAATGTGGTGCTGAAGCATGATACCCTTGTCGCGCTGCAGATTGATGATATCTCTGAGGTTCTGGCCTATGTTGTCCCGCTGGATACTGTTGCTGTGGAGCTGTTTGCTGCTGATAGTGTACAAACCCTTGCTGTGCCTCGACATCACTTTGAGCTGATTCAGCAGTGTCAGGTCTGCTACTTTCAGCATCAGAGACCGATGCACCAGCACTGCTGTCAGGTCGGTTGAAGCCTCCTGTGCCCATTACATCTTCTTGTGAATAGCTTGCACCGCCCGGTTGATCTGGATTGTATGGTGTCGGTGATACAATGTCTCTGGGTGGAAATGTGCTGGCCTTCGGATGCTGTGGTGAGCCAGTAGGGGAAGATCCCCAAGGAGAAGATCCCGCGGGATTGTCGGCATCGTGGATCGAGGCAGAATAATCCATGATGATGGATGTCGCGACCTTTTAGTGTGTAAGACGATAAGCTAAAGTCAACAGAATAAGAACGTAGCAATTATTGGATCAAAAGTACTTTTTTATTTGAACGGGTGCATTTGGGTATTTCATAAATTCGTGAAAAACATGTAGAAAGACGCCAAATCAAATAATCAATCGAGGTTGACTAGAGCTTCTGCTGAGGTAGGTAGGTATCGAGAAGAGTTGCAAGGTTCGGCCGCTCCGTGGTCTGGCTTATTCCCCTGTCAAGCGTCACGCATCAAGCCTGCCTCAGGCAAAAATTAGTAATCCATCAATATCTCCGCTGGGCCTCTTAATTGGAGTATGAAGAGAATTTATATCTTCAATCATTGAGGGGATGGTATTGTTGGTATCAAAAAGAGGGTGTCGAGTATGGCATCGATACTTGACACAAGTTACACGATCTTGTCTGGCTAAGCCTAGTCAATTGAATGCGTCCATTCGATATAATTCACAACAAACTGAAAGTCATGATGCGTTGACAGAGACAACTCGAAATATTGGTATCATAGCTCATATTGATGCAGTAAGTGATGTTCCTCTTTTTTTGATACCTTTACTGATTTCAAAAGGGCAAAACAACTACTACTGAGCGTATGCTCTATTACAGTGGTTATACTCGACGCATAGGAGGTAGGTATGATTGTACTAGTCACATGATTATCACGAACCTAATCTAATGGATTCAATAGACGTTGATGATGGTTCTACCGTTACGGACTTTCTCCCCGCCGAGAGGGCTAGAGGAATCACTATTCAGTCGGCAGCCGTCACAATGCATTGGCCTCCTGTGGCCGAGAATGATACGTCCTCGAAAACGTCTGACCCATCTCGATCACTTATATCACATACTCTCAATCTAATTGATACTCCTGGGCACGCAGATTTTACGTTCGAGGTCCTTCGCTCTTTGAGAATCCTTGATGGTGCGGTATGCATTCTTGATGGTGTGGCAGGAGTAGAAGCTCAAACAGAAAAAGTATGGAAACAGGCAAATAATTATAGTATTCCTAGGATTGCTTTTGTCAATAAGCTTGATCGCGAGGGGGCTGCCTTCGCGAGAACAGTAAAAGAGATTGGTTCGAGGCTCCGGGGCTGGCCTGCGGTCTGTCAAATTCCATGGTGGGAAGGTGGGAAGGGGAAATTTATGGGAGTCGGCGATGCAGTCAACCTTTGTGCTCTAAAATGGGAAGAAGGTGGGGACGGCAAATCCATCCAACGTTGTACTCTTGATCAGCTGAAGAAAGATGAGCCTAAATTTGCCGAGGAAGTCATCAAAGCACGAGCTGCGCTCGTAGAGGTGTTATGCGAATTTGATGAAGGGCTCCTTGAAACCTGGCTAGAGTGTGACGATGACAGTCTGCTTATATCGTCGACTGCTATTACCAAGAGTCTACGAAAATGCGTACTTG
This sequence comes from Sclerotinia spermophila, assembly GCA_038090695.1. Taxonomy (NCBI): domain Eukaryota; kingdom Fungi; phylum Ascomycota; class Leotiomycetes; order Helotiales; family Sclerotiniaceae; genus Sclerotinia; species Sclerotinia spermophila. The sequence goes on from JBBMOJ010000090.1 coordinate 53,057, forward strand.
ACGGTTCTGGAAAATTGATACCTGTCTTTGCTGGAGCCAGTTTCCGGAATATTGGAGTTCAGCCACTTCTCGATGCCATTAATAATCTTCTACCCAACCCTAAAGAAAGGCCCGACCCAGAAGTTCGGCTTGGAAATGTTCATGGCAATTTGTCCCAACTTTTACATGGAAAGTTAGATCTTACCGCAGCACAGCCAAGAAATCTCTCCAAGAAATCGAATCCCCGGACTTCTCTCATTTCTCAGGTTGAAGCTTGTGCCCTTGCTTTCAAGGTGGTCAATGATCCTCGACGCGGAGTACTGGTCTACATCAGGGTATACTCCGGTACAGTCAAGCGGAACATTACTTTATGGAACACGAATCTTCATGTTTCAGAGAGAGCCCAAAGACTGTTACAGATGTACGCATCTGACGCGGTAGAGATACCAAGCATTCCCGCCGGTCAGATTGGTGTTATTGCTGGTTTGAAACACGCTCGTACAGGTGATACTTTATTGTCATATACAGGTGCTCATCCAAAAAACGGCCCGCCACCACCTCTGAATACTCTTCAACTGAGACCGATCAATGTCCCTCCACCAGTATTTTTTGCCGCTATAGAACCGCACAGTCTAAGCGAAGAGAAGAATGTTGCTGAAATATTGCAGCTCTTATTAAGAGAAGACCCAAGTCTCCATGTCAATATTGATGAGGAATCTGGGCAAATGCAGTTGAGTGGTATGGGCGAGCTGCATCTTGAAATCGCAAAGGATCGACTCGTGAATGATTTCAAGGCCAAGGCAACCATGGGCAATATCGAAATAGGGTACCGCGAATGTATTCTATCTCCAACGGCATCTCATAAATATGTTTTTGATCGTGACGTTGCTGGGAAGAAAGGAAAAGCAGGCTGCGAAGCTAGCATTAGTCCCGATGAGCAGCCGCTAGAAGATTCGGACCATACTATGAACATTGATGGAAACACGATCACAATCCGAATCCTAAGACCTGCTAAGAATGATGGAGATGATGGAACTATGACACTTCCCTCCGACATGACTCTCGGCGAAGTTCATACGGCATTAATAAATGGTGCTGTCGCTGGTCTGGCCCGTGGCCCACGTCGTGCATTCCCGCTTCATTCTGCGCATGTGCTATTGAAGTTTGATACCGTTGAGGATGTTTTTGGATCTGAAACCACGTCTGCCTCATTGTCTTCTGCGTCAAGAAATGCCGTACAAGCTGCTCTCAAAGAAGCGTTCCAGGCGAACTCTGTCGGGTTAATGGAGCCAGTCATGAATGTTGTTATCAGCTGCGACGAATCATCCCTTGGCGCAATTGTGCACGATATATCATCAGCCCGCGGTGGTCATGTCTTATCACTTGAAAATGATACTGATGTAGAAGATACAAAAAATGAGTTGCCACCAATTGATACTTCTAGAGTCTATACTCCTCCAGATCCATTCGCGTCAGGAGCTAGCACTGATTCATCGGGTCCTGGCCAGCAGCGTCAAATCACCGCTAGAGTACCATTGAAGGAAATGGTTGGGTATTTGAAGCATTTGAGGAGCATGACTGGTGGTAGAGGAACATTTGTTATGAGTGTTGATATGTTTGAAAGACTTTCTGGACCGAGAGAAAAGGCTTTATAGCGCAATCATGAGTCTCATGCTTTGTTATAAATTGTATGCTTTTATATATTTGTGTATTTGTATTATCTTTGTCTTTTCCTCGAAGCTTGGATGATATCAGTGATTTCTCATGTTCAATAATATTATCTCACCTATTTATACATATTTCCTTTCAACATCTTCTGCATATCGCCCCATCCGAGCATATACGTTTCTGAATTGCCAATTTCTACGTTTTAATCACACAGACGGAACTAAGTTCCTGCTATAAGTGCACCTCTTGAGTGCCATCATAGTATTCCATTTTGCTTGCAGTGGACAATAGTATCCTGATACTTCACCTGAACGACTAATTACATGCTTTTAAATCATTTCGAGCTTTGCCGAAATCCTATCATCATGACACCTAGTACCTACCTCCCTGCCCGTTCCCACCGCTTGATTCGAGCTCTAAATTAGTTATCTGGTAGATCCGAGCGGCCCGTAGTAGCCCTGGATCCGGAGCTGTTTAGACATTGATATGGATTTTCCGTTGCATATCGCCAATATCGAAATTGACGTCACAATGTGGAAGGAGCCAATCAATTCACAAGCACAACTCAATATACATGGGAAGGCGCCTTGGTGTACGCACTATGATTCGATGTCATCAACTTCTTTTAGCTTCTGTAGCTAGTGCACTACAATAAACTCTATATCAGTACAGTTTGGTACTCCCGAACAGTCTTTGCCTCACTGGTCAAGCTACAACAACAATGATATCCACTTAGTGTTAAAATATTATCCACGCCAGAACCAATTGGGCCATGTTTGTAACATTTGCAGCAACTGGCCCGAATTTCGTCTCGCACTGTCCATTACAGGATTTCTATAAAGCTTGCTCTCACCTATCGTTGCCCTTCACTCTTTCCCCGCTTCAGGCTTTTCGCGTTTCATGGTAGGTTCAAGGTAAATGAGCGAGGCCGCCCTGGTCAAATACTTTTTCGAAAACTTTCAGTTTATGAACGGCAATTTTTCCACTCGCAAGAGAATAGGTACTGTGACATGCGTCGTCATATGTCTATACTGGTTGCATAATGAATATTTCAACGAGATTGATAGTTAGCAAAGCTTTATGTATTGCCACAACTGCCTGATACCCATCCTCAAGTACCTACCTTTCCATGTCTGTCCAGAACTAATTGAATAAATAAAAGAAATATGGTGAAACTATAGTCTTGAGAATCTAGATTCCGGCATGGAGAGGAGTGAAAATAGTGGGTCGACCGCGGATGCCAATGGGAGAAGGTACGAAGCACATGAGTTATTCGACACCATCTCATCGGGCAACATGACATAACAGCATCCCAATCGATGCACAAGGCTCCATACCCCCAAATTTCAAAGCACATCAGTCCTATGCACTTCAGGATCCTTTCATTAACATCAGTATAGCGGATCGTTGCGACCAAACATTTCAACAACTTCTCGCCAAAATTAGTCAGATTCGCCACTGCACCAATCATCGCACCAAAAATATACCAGCTATGACTATAAATTGCATGGTACGTGATGCGATACTTATCACCTTGTACATCAAGGACAAGGAGCGAGCTCAAATTCTCGATATCGTCTACCAATCACTCAACGCTCTTTGCGATGTTCTAGGAGTGACTTTCGGACAGAGTTCCCAAAAGGCTGCAGAAAACTTGGAGAAATCCAATCAGAGGATCCAGGAGTTGCAGGAGGAATTAGAAAGAGAACAGAAGGGACTCAAGGTAGCTTGGATGCATTTGGAGAATGCGAGAAAGAACTATGAAGCAATATTTTGGAGTTTGCTTGGAGCTTTGGATCAAGCTCAGCTGCTTTTATGGAGTGTGTAAAACAGTTTCGGAGGTATTGTTATCTTTTGCTGGACGATCAGAGTATCTTGGTATAGGTTTGAGGAATGGCATTGTACACCAACTGCATCACAGTGATGCATTATGAACTTTGGAATTTCTTTACCAAACGTGGCTTAGGCTGCTTATGATTGAACACGTCCAGAGTATAACAGTGTTTTTGGGCCAGACCATCACCTCACTACTAAATTAGTGTTCAGAGGAGATATTGAAAAGAGTAGATTCAATTCAACAAGCATCTAAACTAACAGAAAAGGGCACTTCGATTATCTCATTCTTTATAATGCTTCCAGCCGATCAATTTCATTTACGTATCGAAATAGAATTCAGTTTCGAGGTGCGACTGCGAGATTGGATATGAAAACTTCGCGCGGGTGATAGAGGGCATTTCAAAGAAAGAGAATTAGCGCATAGTTTAGAAATTTGCCTCTATCAACTATTCGAATGAATGAAATCAATGTCGAACAAGAATCCCATTCCATCAGACCACATATGTGACTAACATATGTTGGGTACGCGACTTCTGACTCAATCCGGAGTCATAGTCATGCTAGAGGAGAATATTTTCATCTCTTTCTTGATACCACAAGATTCGAACATAGCCATTTATTAAAAACTCCCAGGCCTAAAGCAAATCCAATCAACATCCACTTCAGTTCTTACATAAATATCTTGAACGAGTTTATGTAAGAAAATCCTCCAATTGATATACCACCCTCAAGTCCAGAGCCCAACCGAGAATTCTCTCATACCTTCTCAGTTCTTCTTACTTCTCCTGCTTCCTATAAACAGCATTAAACTTTATTCTCCTAAGATGCAGAAACTCCGCTTCATAACTTTGAAACCCGCTCAGCAGCTTCTTCCCATCTTCCTACGTATTCGCAAAGACAGCCACACACGAGCATCACTCTCATCACAAGAATTCGTCTCTTTAGATTACTCCTAATACAGCACAATACAACTGGCTACAGCCATTTCCATCTATACCTGGCTCTTGCCAAATGAACCCCAAATATCTCCTATGCACTGCACTCGTTCCTGTCCCCCCGAGTTCACATCTAATCCCAATCCCAATCCCAACCTATCTCGTAACGTCATGTCTCAACGCCAACAGGAAACTACAATATGGAGCAACCTTCCAAGCGGGAATTCTTTCTACTAGTAACCATGTTTTTACCAGCAGCCGAATTCCTATTTTATCAATTACTAAGCACCAAGGACGATATAGCAGGCGAGAGAAAGAGAAAGAAGGATAGAGAATGTCCAATAGCCGGGAACTAGTGCATAGTTTTCTATTTGTTAGGTATGAATTTGGAAAGAGGTTGAATAGCTACTACATATCCTATGGCCATTGTTTTTTTTATTAAAAATATTGGGTACTTCCCAATTTTGGATATCGACATTTTCATAGATGTGAGGGTTACAACAAAAGATAGGTATATTGAACGAGTTCATAAAATGGCATGTAGGAAGGCAGGTTATTGTATAGTAGATCCATAACCTCGAACCCCTTTTATATCCCCCCATCCCTTCGGCACGTGCACATAATCCTCAATCCAAACCAATCCACACACACCTTCAACACACAATAACCTTAAACTTGCCCCCATACAAACCCCCCAAATCCCAAACGCCAACATGCATCAAACCATCCGTAAAGCGCACAAGGTGAATCGATATAACCATCTCTATATCAATATTGCCAATCTCCCCGCTGTGGGTCGGTTATTCAAAATGGAAATAAAAAAATATCCATCCGATTCTCCTTTCCACGGTTTTGCGAACCAAAAAAAAAGATATATATATAAGAGTGGCAAACAAGCATGTAATTAACATATTTTTGATTTCTTGCGGAATTGAAGAATTGAAGACGAGCCAAAGAAGCGCTCAACTCGGTATCAGAAACATAATCGAAAAAGGGACATTTAGTTTCGATATTAAAAGGTTCTTTCTCGATAATTTCAAACCATACGCCTTCCCACTAAGCCTCGACATTTCGCGGCTTATCTATATATCGCTCATGGTGCCAAGTTCAAGAGTCCTACATCCCATCGACGTCCTGAATACCATTCTATTTCCCTATACAAATCTCACCTACACCTCCTTGGCTTACCTCCCTTTCTCGCCCCACGCCTCCGAGAATTCGCCGATCTTCTCATCTAGTCTTCGTACTCGTATATACAACTCTATACGCATATACGAACCGACCGCCCATCCCTTAACGAAAAAAAAAACAAAGAAAGCAAAGGAAAGCAGAAGCCATGGAAACCCTCGGTGCGCTGCTAATCGCCTTCTGCGTCCTCTGCATCATCGGGCTAGGAATCGGAATCGTAGGATATTTTCATACCAGACGTCGGTGAGCTTGAGTTGAGTTTTGGATCATGAGTTTTGCACCGGTTTCGGATCGATATCAATGTTGATTTTGATGGATGGGAGTTTATGAGCTCGTGCGGGATTAGATAAGATTATGTTGGTATTGTCATATATGTAAAGATGTCCAATACATCTTTATCTACATACGAAAGAAGGAGGAAGTAGATGTATTCGGGATGAGTGGTTGGGATATGATGAATCTAATCAGTCGGGAAAGAAGGAAGGAAGTCAGTAAAATATGGATCCGGGGAGGAAGGAAAGAGGGCCAGAAAGAAAGGAGATCCATCCACAATCCAGCAACCCTCAAGTACCATCTACACCCACCCCCAACCCCAGAATCCAAAGGTATAGATACAATCTTAGAATTTAGCTATACAGACGAGCAAGCATATTGTAGGAAATCATCTCAACCGCATGTATCGAGCATTCTGGAATCTGGAATCTGGATATCACATACAACAAAATCCCAATCTTCCGTACAATTTGATACCTATCCATCTCTCCGGGAGTTTACCATCGATGACGATGATTTGGAAACTCGGGGTGGGGGGGTTTGGTCTTCTTTCTATATTTTGGGGTTGGATATAATAAACAAGGAAGAAAGACAGCAGGTATGGCAGAGATGCTAGGAGATTAGCTTACCTACTTACCTACCTATCCCGAACTCTCAAATCCGGGAATCCTTACCATCTCCAACTCATATTATTAATAGTTCCTACCCCGTGTATCCTAAGCTTATTTTGACGTTTGTAATATGAGATTATATTTTATACACTTTCACTCAGTCATCAAATCTCGGAACTCCTTACCTCTTTACCTCTTCACCTCTTCGCCTCTTCACCTCTTCACCTCAAACTATATTAATTAAACAAACAAACAAAAAAAACACACCAGCACACTAGCAGACAACCACAAATACAAACAGCCCCCTATCCAAGCGAAAAGTTTGAGGATTAATGAGAAGAGATGAAAGAAGAGAAAAAGTATTTTTCTAATTCAATTTTCATTTCCATTTCCATTTTTTATATATTTATATTTACCTCACACAGTATTCAATCTCATTCCATACCATATCATACCAATTCATATCAATCCATACCATCTCAATCCATACATTCCCCTCTCTTCTCCTCTCACCCCATCTATCCATACCATCCCATACCATTCTCGTCTCTTCCCCTCTCTTTCCCTCTCTTCAATCTCTCTCATCTCTATCCTATCCACACATATATCCCCAGCTCTCCACCATCAACAACAAGCTTCCGATCCCAACTTCCATCCAATCCCCATTCCCCCCAAAACATATCCAAAGTCCGCAAAATCCAGCCACCAACTTTCCCTCTGCACTCCCCTCAACAAACGAATACAAAATCCAACATCACCAAAAAAAAAAAAAAATTTTTAATAATAATAATTCCACAATTGGAAGAAAGATAAACAAACATACACGTGTTATATAGTATATAATTAGTATGTAGATACGAATTGAAAACACAAATCCATAGTATTGATCTATCGATTTCAGATTTAGTAATTGATGATCTAGTGAAAGAGAATAAGATACGGATCAACAATCTTTCCCATCTAATCTATCCCTATCCTCCATGCTTCTTAATCTCTTATATTGAAACGCCAATGGTACCCCCCCTTCCAAAATGTATACAGAGTAGAGTGGTATCTTTCTTTTTGCAGTCCTTTCAAAACGCCATTCCCGAAGAAATCAAACCCATCAAACATCTCCAACAAAGTATCAAACCCAACCCACTAAATAACCTCCTCTCTCTCCCACCCCAGAGGCCTCAAACTCTCAATTCCCTTTCCCGGTTTCGCACCCGCCTCTTTCCCATACACACTCACAAACGGATTCGGATCCTCATCCTGCTTCAAGTTTCCCAACGTATGATTGACCTCTCGATGCTTTGCCTCATCCGCTCTAATATAATAAAGCAGATCCCTCATACTTCGATTTCCCTCCGGCATACCCCAATACTCTGTCGCCAAGTCGGGGGCTTTGAAATTCGGGTCTGCCCATTTTGGAAGATGGCCATTTTCGAGATCTTGGATCGAGAGGGTATAGGTGAGGACTGCTTCTTCTTCGAGGTAGCCGACGAAACGATGACAGGTGCGGGGGGAGAAGAGGTAGCAGAGGAAGAAAGAATTGAAGAAGACACCTTGGGCGCCGAGGATCATGGTACGCATGAAGATGCCGGGTTCGTACATTTTGAGGAAGGTGAGGAGGTGCATACGTTCGTTATATGCTAGAATGCAAACCGTTAGCAATGAACTCTTGCAACAATTGCATATATATCTTTGAAAGAAAAACAAACCTTCTTCAAGCAACGTTTCAATCCAACCATTATCTCTTTTCAGTCCCCTCAAGCTCCTCAAATGTCTCAACATGCCTGCCACCATCCCAGGTACCCCTGCCACCGATTCCAAAAACACATAACGAATTAACCATTTCCGTTCACTCATTTGATATGGTTTTGTAGCCGTCAATGCATTGCTATCGGATGCTTTCCTGGGTGCTTCCACATTATGTTTATATCCCGTGGCGAAATCGGTACACCATCTGAGGAAACGCACCATGCCTAGCGCGACACGATCGGAGAAATCTCGAGGTTTGCGGTGTGCAAAGTAGACTTTACTACGCATTTGTTCGGCGGTGTAGCTATTTCGACGTTAGTATTCTTTGTTCCAACCAGAGATACCGAAGCATTATATGAAAGACATACGGTGGATGAGGCCAAGCAGGTTCCGTTCTCTTGATTTGTCCATGTTCAGGTTCTGGGAAAAGATCTCTCCCCTTTACCTGGATTTTAGAACCAGATGTAAATGCTCTTCTCGATTGCACATGTGCGGTGCATGTATTCGAAGAGAGCCCATAGGATTGAGCAAAGAAAGCAGCAGCTTTTGATAGCTGAGCTGCTGATTGATTTGAAAGGGGTCTTGTAGATACTCTTGATACATACATTGTAGTCATCAAGTATGTAATTCGAATATGACTAAGTTGATGTGATACCAGCAAAAGGTACTAAAGTGCAAGTAAGAGTAAAAAGTATTTGAATGTTTGGAAGTACTATTTATGAATTGCCACAAAGCAGGACGAAGGACTACCTTATATTTCACTTGAAAAGAAAAAAAAGTTATGTATAGCAACAAGATATCATAGATAAGCGCCTAGACAAGCTGACATAGCAAAGAAGAAGATACGGAACGCCAGTGGATGACTCGTACCCGGATTCAATACAAATTCTCAAATTACAGCGAAGAAAAAACGGAATATGAGCATATTTTCTTTGTATGACCTTGAACCCTTAACCTGAAGGTTTCCGTGCACTCTATGTGTGAATCAGAGAATGATGCCAAGTAAGAAAACAAACCAACGCCAGACCGGGACTAGACGAATGCGGCGTTCTATTTTCACCCGCGACCCCTAGTCTAGTATGTATGTATGTATGTATGTAGGATGTATTTATGTATGGACCAAAGCTTCAATTTAATCGCCGAGCATACCCAGTAGTAAATTCATCGGAATTTGATACTCAATTCGATCCTTCTAAGTGGATGAAAAATGAATTTGATATGTGCTATGTGCCCCCACCAAACTCAGCCTTGTGGGTCATATGATCACATGATGACATTATATACTGATACCGTAGGATGTTTTCGTAGCGGTTTTTTCCGAATCATAGGGGCGATGGACTTTGAAGAAATTTTGCATGATCAAAGGGTCATAGGAATAGAATTTTTGGAAATACGGCTCAAAATCAAATAAAATTGGAGAATATGATGACTATGGGTAAATTGATATCAAACTTTATCTTATACTGAAGTGCAATACAATTTAATCATAATCTTTTCGTTTCTTCTCCTAATCTGTTGATGTCCCCATGATATGATATAATATAATAATTATAATGATGAATAAATCGAGGCATATAGAATATCTCCAAGATGATCCACGTTCTGATATCGCTCTACCTAGTCTTCTTTAAACATAACAAAAGCAGTGTACACTTCTCAGTATTGTGGGTTGGGCCGCCAAAATCTCTGCATTAAAATGGGTTCCGAAGCATTCCCGTCCTGACTTTCATCTAGGTCCTGGTATGTAGCAAAAGAAGGTTGAACTAGTTGATTACCATGATACTCCGTTCCATATTGTTGTTCTAGATCTTGCCGATTCTCAATCCAAGGTTCCCGAAGAAAATAATTGTCACTATCCCAGTGGTTATATTCTTCCCCTCGAGCATCCTGAGTTCGGTATTCATTGACTTGGACATCCAGATTCGAATTTTCGTAGCGAAGTCCCATCATGTCGTGTCTTGACATTAATAAATCCCGATACACGTTTGCTTCTTGAGGTCCAAGCTCACCGAAATTATCAATGTAACGACGATCTTCAAGGACGTCTTCCACACCATACGACGTTTCTTGTTCTGTTCCCACAATGTCCCAATTTTCTTCGTACACTTCCCTACCAAAGTGAGGTTCTTGTACTTCATATGATCCATATTCTTCAACTTTTTCGTTGGACAGGGACAGAACATTCGCAATTTGACCTTCCTCTTGCTCAAGTTCCAATTGTTGAACATAAAGTGACGGAAGTCGAACGAGGGGCGAAGGCGGGGTACATGAAGAATGCTGCCTTGACAAACCGTAATCATTCTCGATTTCTCTTACAAGCGTAGGCTGAGTGTGGTCTTTCAAATGATCCCTGTTTGGGTTGATGTATGGAGTGGTCCTCGAAGGTGTAAGAGTTCTGCCGATTGGATACGTTGTTCTCACAGCGGGGAGCTGCCTTCCCTCTTCACCCGCCATTTCAATATTATGAATGGCGTTTCTGCTGATGTTATTGGTGGCTTCTCCTCGTTGACTGGATCGGTCGTCTTTGGCATGCTGAAATTGGGAATCCGTCTGCGGCGACGTCCGTTCGGGTACTCGAGGCTCAAGTATGTCATTCTCTAATCTTTCATTAACTTCAATGGGAGATATATTTTTGGTCATATTTCCCTTCGCATTCGACGGCCGAATAGGAGCAGATTTCGTTCGCTGTATACCCTTTCCTGAAATGCTAGACCTTGACGAGATATCTCTTTCTAGACTTTCGTCGCTAGCTTCCCGTATTACTGGAAGGGTAGTTGATGGGCGTTTAATTCTAGCGTTACGTGCCATTTGTTGGCGCGTAAGTGGTGTTGATGTGAGTGCTATCGTTGGCTTTAAATGATGCTCTGGTGATTTGGAAGGCGACTCGGATTCTGCCCCTCGATACCAACCACGCTTTGGATCATAATACTCAACGACAATTCTGCGGAGTCTATCATCGCTGATTTCCACTGCAACAGGACTCTTCCTTTTCAAAAAGCATTCCTCTGTTTTCTTTTGCTTATCCGACGGAGGTTGCGGCAAACAATCTGGTTGCTGGATTTTTGGAGGTCGCCCAATTTCATGGGAGTTGCCAGCAGAATGTGCGCCCAAGCTGGAAAAGTCTCCGCTCAACTTGACTTGACAACCAGTGGTGGATACGATGTGTTTCTCTTCCGCTCCATGCATTTCTTCAATTACATGCCCTTGCATATTAGACTTTCGTCGATTTGAATTCTTAATGCCTGTGTCCTTGAATATACCCGTTCCCTCGATAGAATCTCGTATCGAATCTGGTGTTGCACTTTGTTGCCTCTGAAAATCTTGCTCCCTTGCTTGACGCAAGGCTATCGTAGCCCTTGGGGAATTCTGGGACTCTGACCATGTCACAATGGTATCGGTAGTTTTAGAACGTATCTTGCGCTTGCCAGTCTCCTTGGGCTGAAGCTTGGGAGTAAGTTCTTCAGGTGACTGCAATTCACTAGACTGCACTTGCTGGTTGCCAGACTCCATAAAATGACTTCTTTCCTCCTCAACACGAGACGTGAAATCCTCCGCGTAATACCGATGTCGATCATCCTCGCCGTCTCTTCTCAATTGCCTCTCGTATAGAGAGGTTCCAAATATTGAAGTTGGAGAAGTGGGATGGTCGATAGTGGAACTAATGTCCCTTACTGGGGTCTTAGATGGTTTAAAGAACGCTGCTATCTCATCTTGCGCTCGGGTAGCTTTTCTCTTCTCCTTGACACGGCTTTTAGGAACAACAACAGTTTCTTTGATATGAGAATTCTTGCCAGAACGTTGAAGAAATTCCATTTCTGAGAAAGCAAGATCAGGTACTTACGAATGGGTCAGTAACTCTCTTCAAAAAGTTTGATAGGAATGAAACCTACGTCCTCGTCGTCTTGGAGGAGAAGAAGCTCTGCCATTTTGGAAGATACCCGGGCCATTGGAAGGGCGCACCTGGCAGAATCAGTTCCTGAATCACAAGACTAAGGATCTACTTACCGTTAGACGATCTCGGCCTATTTTGTTCGATGCAAAATTGATCATAAGATCACCACTAGCCTTCTTTGCAGCCTTCTGTCGATCCCCTCTCTTCTCCCGCCTTGTTCTAATTGGCTTTTCGACAGCTTCTGCTCTACTACGTTTCTTCTTTGTGTCATACCGATCCTCTTTCGTCTTATGGCGCGCTCTTCTCTCAAATGTTTCCTGTTTTGGCTGCACCAGAGAGGACCTGGAGGAAGTAGAAGCTATAGCTGATGGTGCATTTCTTTGGTGTTTCTGAGATTGAGTTGTTTCCTTATCATGACCATGGTTGGCGGTATTTGTCTTTTGAGGGATCTTGGCTCGTTCCTTTACCACTGGCATCCTCAATGCTTCAAGTAAAGAGCTATCGGACGATACATCCTCTTGATAAGGTTTCTGCTTTGGATTTGTGATGTTTCTGCTCTCTCCAAGCCTATGTGTTGTATGAATACAATCCGAGTGCCTGGATCTCGCTTCTAGACGACCTGAATCTTAAGAACATGCCAGTCAGTACATGTATTTATGAGAAGTATAGCATAAAATGTGAGTGTTTGTTTACCTATTTCAGTGTTGGGCTGTTTGAGCGATTCGATGATGTCCTCATTTTGAGTTTGCGCAAGCCAGTTGCGAACATAGCTTTTGTCGGCAGATAGTTTACTTTGATCTCTAATTGCAAGTGGTGGCCTTTTTTCCACTAATCTTTCTGGAGAATGAATTCCATCGTGCCTTTGACTTCCGCTATGGTGATTGCCATGCGTGTGATGTTTTCTCGACTCCCCTTGTCCACCTCTGTGCTCATGGGCGTGCTTGCGCTTACGAGAGTGATGATTGTCTTCCATTTGATAAAAAGCAAATAATTGCAAGGGCGGGATAGATAGTAGAGAGGTAGCTTTACGCTGTGGATTGAAATGGGGTGCATGATTTCATGAACTCATCAGGATGAAATGAATGACGGACTTGGATGGTGAATGATTCCTTTCCCCGCTTGGGGAAGGTACTGTTGAGAGGTGAAGAAACGGAAGGCACGAACCTACCCAATTTGCACTCTTGGTCCATCCAACTCTGAAGGAAACGTTAGAGAACATTGCCTATTAAATTAGACGAATCGCTCTTCGTGAATAAATGTTCTTCTTGATTACATCCCTGATAATTGTGTCATCTGAAGGAGAGTATCCAAAAAAATCCAGTTCCCTAACTATATCACCATGTTTCGCTAGTGCTGAAGATGTTTATTCAAGCTGTTCCTCTGATGCCTACCAACTGACTTTGATATTGTCAAATCATTGCTTAGAGCCAAGATACTCCTGAGACTCTATAGAAATTAACAAGAGCCGCACATCATCAACATATATCGACAACGAGGCAAGGTAGGATAAATAGCGGTGTGGGTAATTGCAGCCCTATCCTCCACATGTACAGACATCAATCGTAACGGGTTTTCAGTCCAGCTCTTGATTCGATGTAATACAAAAGCTGCGATAATATTTGATCTTGATATCAATGTCATCCATCCATCACCTGATTGGAAGAAAATGCGAGTGCTGAGGTGAGATGTGAGTTATCACGATAATCTTCATACCTTTCATAGGTAGAATTGTTACACCAGTATGGGCTGCATATCTCAATCAACGACATCAACATCTGATTATCTGGTATTTTCGTAAAACGACTGCCACGACTCCCTACGTCGACTTTCAAGATATAAGAATGAAACAAGCCTTGTCCATATTCATCATGCCACCATGCGTCCGGATTTGACCACCCGTAAACTTTAGACGAAGCACATGGTTTTGATTTTGGTGATATATGTCTGCTCACCTAGTATTCCATCTTACTTCATTCGAGGTTGTCGTATTCACTTCTAGATTTATTGGATTGTAATTCCAACATATTTTCGAAAGGAGATAATCCTAGGTTGGTATGCAAACGGCCGAAATGGTTTCTTGATTGAGTATAACTTGGTGTGCACGTGGGTTGAATTGGATGCATGTAAGTTCCAAGGTTTGTCTGTATGCAGACGATCGAAGATGGTGGAGACATTTAGTAGTGTGATGGTGGGATAAATGGATGGATTTGCGAATTGAGGATGAAGAGGATGAAATGGATGAAAAGGATGCGAAGGATGTGATGAAAAATTGGATTGGGAAGCTCTCAGCCCATGTATTAATTTATTTATTGCTAATGAATTGTGTGAATTGTGTGAAGGAAATTGAACAGATGTTTTTTGATGTTGTACTCTGTATTATTGAAATGGAAAACTCTTGATGGCCCTCTTTTGGTTATTAATCCTCAATCATGTCTTTCTTTCTTTCTTTCCTCATGCCACCCACCTTGAATGTAGTATCTCAATGCTGCAACTTCAAAAATTGTAGTCGCTGATCAAGACCGTTTGGCTGGTGTTTGTAGTATGTACTGTGAGGTATTACTGTTCTCTCTGTATTGTATGTGTACAACAGCATTTGGACCATTTAAGACTGAGCAGTTCTCAACTGCTCCACCCAAGAAAGACCCTTGAATCAAGTTTTACCCCACCTCAATCTCAATCGATAGCAAACTGGGCACCCAAGCTCCTTTTGATGTTCATGCCACGCAGCTCATATCATCTTATCACCAATGAGGTAGTATCTGCATCTGCATCTGCATCTGCATGCTTGACCTTTTGGCACAACACATATACATATATGATCGGATGTAAAGAATCCAGACTACTCAATACACTAATCAATAAATAACCAATAAAGCATACGAGATGTCGTATCGTTTGTTTAGAAATAGTCTGTAGATTTATAGATTGTGGTGAATTGCGAGATATATCGATGCCGAACATCGGAAGATTTCTATCGGTATACTTACTCTGTTCTGTACAGTAAGTCATTATTCCGCCACCGACAATTCCTACAGATTAATAATATTGGGCAACAAATACTCGTGCAAATGCAAATGAAGGAAGATCTCTGATATCAATTTACTTCGTACTTCGTAAAATACCCAAGCCAAGGATAGACCATAGCCAAAAAGGATAATGGCTTGGTTCCACCAACAAAAAGCAAAGTCCAAGCAAGGTTGGCAGTAATAAGTCATGGATGATGCCCTTTTCCAGCCGTCCATTTAGCATCAAGCAAACTTTCACCGTTCATCATTCAACCAATGTCTGCATTCTTGCTTGCTTGCTTGCTTTTGGTGGCCGGCCGAATGTCAGTCACACAAGAATTATATATATTATTGGTATTGGTGGAGTGAAGTTGGAAGTTAGAAAAGAGAAGAAAGAAATTGAGAAGTGAATATAAATATAGTTCAGTTCAATTCCTTCCTTCATTTTGAATTTATATAAATAATACATTTATGAATATTGATATGATGGTAAATAATAATAAGAGAGTCGAAAGTAATAATGTAATGTGGCTTGATGGATGTTGTTGTTGGTTGTTGAGAACTGCACTGGAACTTGGTAAAAAGTAGGTCTAAGCTCGAGTGGTCCGTGAGCCCTATCAAGATGGGTGAATTTCAAGGGATCGAATCAAAGATCGAGCTCGGGCAAGATAAAGTGAGGTCAGGTCAAGTCAGGTAAGGTAAGGTAAGGTAACTAAGGTTATCTCCTTTCTACTTCTTCTTCTTCTTCTTCTTTGAACCCTAGTGAATCTTATGCTGCTTATGAGAGGGGAGGGGCAATTTAATCCTTTGCATTCTCAGTCTCTTTCAACTCCCCCGCTTTGCGCTTAATAGAAAACTTCCCTACCTCAATAACCTGAACTCTTTCTTCCATTACAACTCCTTCCTCTTCCTCTTCCTTACAACCTCAAATCAAAACACCCTCCTTCGCGATTTACTTTCGCATTCTCTTATTTTATCAGATCGCACTGTCATTTCAGTCGTCCGATTGAATAATATCTTTCCCACGATCTGTTATTCGTCTCTCAGTCTCGACAACTTTTACCAACAAAAAAAAACACACAAAGAAATCTCGATATTTCAATTCAACTCGACACTCTAATCCTTCAAGAAGTTCGTCCGATTCTCTTGCTTGTGCTAGCTGACTTAACTGTCTTTTGCGATTTGATTCTGAATTCCTTCCACATCACCTTTCCATTCCATATGTCCGCTTTGCGGATTCCTGTTTTTGCCTCGATGTATCTTTCTTTGTGTGATCCGTCCGTCTTTCGTATACACAACTTCCGCCTGAAATGGCGCGATTCTTTTTGTGTGAATGCGTGCGGACATTGAGACTTTCAGCCAGGTTTTCGAGAATTATCTATCATGTCTAAATTATTTATCGGGTAAGTTCAAATAATTACACTCTATTCCCAAATCATCACTGGACAGATTGACTGACATTCACCATTAGTGGCCTTGCTTGGCACACAGATGAGAACGCTCTTCGTGAGAAGTTCTCTGAATTTGGAACTGTTGAAGAAGCAGTATGTTCCACGCTCCCTTCATCCATAAGTTCGACTGCAAGATAAGAAACTGATATGTGATTAATACAGGTCGTTGTCAAGGACCGCGACACTGGTCGTAGCCGTGGCTTTGGCTTCGTTCGTTATGGACAAGGCAATCCTGACTCTTCCCCCGAGGCCGATGCTGAGAAGGCTATCCAAGAGATGAACAGTGTTGAGTATGTTTGCACCAATATGCAAATTCCTAGACGCAAGCTAATATACTTATAGGTTCGACGGCCGTACCATTCGTGTCGATAAGGCCTCTGAGCGTGCCGGCAATGACCGCTCCGGTGGTGGCGGAGGCGGATTCGGTGGTGGCCGAGGTGGTGGAGGATATGGAGGCCGTGGCGGCGGTGGATATGGAGGTGGTGGTGGAGGATACGGAGGTGGTCGTGGATATGACAACAACAACTCCGGTGGTGGTGGTTACTCTGGAGGCGGTGGATACAGCGGAGGTAAGATTCTCTTCAATGTTCTCTCCTTCAATCAATCGCACGAACTTCACTGACAATTCATAATATAGGTGGTGGATACTCTGGTGGCGGAGGTAAGCGATCTCGCTCGACCAGTCTGTCGTGAATCTTTTTGAATAACAATTACTAACAATTGAGGTGATAAAGGCTACAATGGAGGTGGCGGTGGTGGTAAGTTGCATCGTGGATATTCTTACCCTTCACAAGTATACTAATTATTCATAGGTTACTCTGGTGGTGGCGGTGGTGGATACTCCGGCGGAGGAGGATACGACCGCAATCAAAGTGGTGGAAACGCCGGAAACTGGGGATCAAACCAATAAATTGTTTTCGAGTGGGCGGCGTTCTTCTCTTCTTCAAGGTCTCACATTTCTCCGAGAAAAAGAAAAGTCAGCCTGGGGTTCACAGCGAAGGTTTTTCGTGGGGTGGATTTTATGATGTTATCATCTTTTTCGATAGCAGCATGGGATTTACCTTGTGGTTTCTGGCAGCGGTTCTGGTCTGGCGAGCAATATGATGCTTGCATGGAGTTTGGAGGGGGTTCTCTTACCTTGCTCGATCACTTTTCTCTTTTTAACATCTCACAAATGTTTTTCAAGTCTGCCTGTATTTTCGAGTCACGATCATTTTGATCAAGCTCTCTTTATGAAGACTGCATATCTCTGCAGGTCTCTATGGTTTCTATGGCAAATAATACCCCAAAAAAGGGGATGAATGAATGAATGGCTCTTTCACACATTACTTTTCAGTCTCCTCCTGCTCGTCCGTACTTGTGACCTTCTTGAGCTCATGATCTATAGCCTCTGTGTGACCTGCTTCTGCTTCAACACCTCCTTGCTTCTCGACTATCTTCCGAACCCTATTCGCCAGGTCCTTGATATGTTCATCACCACTCTCAGGACTCAACTCATCCACTAGAAGATGTGTTAGTATGATAGTTCGTCTCTGAAGCAAACGTATATAATAAAGACTAGCATTCAAAAATATATAGAAACCGAAATAACAGTAGAAGTCAAAAAAAAGAACATACAAGCAATATCCAAACTCAAAAGATAATCGCGATTCAAGCCACTCGGGCCTTTGCATCGGAATATATGTTCAGCTAATTCCTGCGGCTCTTGGGGGCCGGTAAATTGAGGGTTGGAGGGAGTACCGATGTACAAGAGTGTTTGGATTGGTTGTGGTGGTTCGTTGTTGTTATTTGGGGACATATCGGTGGATGAAGAGGAGGAGGAGGAGGAGGAGGGATAAAATGGGGTGTAGTGGATGGTGTATCCGTTGATCTCTCTGATGTCGAGGTATTCGCGTACTTGGGTGACGTGGGAGGAGGGGATTCGGTAGGCGACGCCCCAGGTTTTTGGAGGGGAGGAGGAGGGGAAGGGGGAGGAAGAGGAAGAGGGGAAAGGATGCGGATCGTTGAGGGTGAGCCAGTGGGAGTGGGGGATGAGGGTTACGACGCGCCCTGGGGAGGAGGGGGTGCCGCGGTGGTCTTCGCTGGATTGTGGGGTGGGTTAGGGGGGTTTGGTCAGGTTTTGGGGGAGAGGGGAGAGGGGGAGAGGGGGAGAGGGGAGAGGGGGGGGGTTTATTACCTAGCCTGGATATTTATGTGTTAGCTGATAATCATACTTACATTACATTACATTAAAAACAAAGAAAGAGAGAAGGGGAAAATAAAAAAACAGCTCAGGTAATGAATCAATAAGGATTCTCAAATTCTACCCGTATAGAGTATCTAGAAATTGGAGGAAATTGAAAAGAGGATCATTCATACCTGCCAAAATCTCCGCACATATCCTGTTACATAGCCTGGGACACGTCGATCTATTTATTTGTTTTTTTGTTAGGGAATTGGTAACTGGTTTTTATTTTTATTTTATTTTGTTTTATCTTGGGGGAAGGAAGGGTGTGTTTGGTGGTATTTTTTTTTTTTTTTTTTTTTCCTTTTTGGGGGAAAGGGAAAAAGGAGTGGGATATCTGGGTAGGTAGATAGATAGATAGATATCTTTTAGAGTACAAAATGAAGGTATAAGAGAATCAAGGTAGTTTTCTTACCGAAATGTGGAGGGGGTTTCCAGATTAAACTTCTGTGGTTTGGAAATTAAGTTAGTTGGGTATGTACATCGTACATCGTATATCGTATATGGTATTAGGTTATATAGTTATATAGCTAAATAGTTAAAGTTGGAGATGGTTGGAAAGACTGTAAATACCTACCCGTATCCGAAGATCCAAAATTCGTTCTCGGGATTGGTGGGGGGGTCGGGAGGAAGAGCGGTATCGCCCATTTTGGGGTTTTTGTTTGCTTTGTGTTTGGTGTATCTTGGGCTTAGACGGGTAGATGGTTGAGAGGGGGGAAGAATAGGGGAGGGGAGGAGAGGAGAGGATATGGAGAGAGATTGATATGTGTGTGTGTGTGTGTGTGAAATAATATTTTAATGATGGTTGAGCGAGAGGTACAAATTATTTTTATGTTTCAGATGAGATGAGAGATGGATGGATGATCTACGGGTACGGGAAAGATAAGTTGCGTAATGCCGATGGAGGAGTGAGTACATACATACATACATACATACGAGGTAATTTTAAGCTTGCTTGCATTTCCACTTTTTTGGCTTTAGGTGATGTGATTAAGGTATAAGGTTATTTATTATTATATTATGTATGCGAAAAGTGGTAATATATATATGTAATATAATTATTGTATATGATGACAATATGATGAGGTACTGTATGAATCAAGACGTATGAGTAAGTAGCAAGTGAGATTTATTACAATATACATAATTTACTACGTGGGGATTAGGAGCGCGTGATACTTCTTGTCAGTGCCAGTATGTTTTTGATGCACGTAGGGGTTTGAAGAGCTGGGTGAATCATTACTGTGATAAGAATTTAAGAATTAAAACCTCATTTCTATTCAAATAATCATTATTTATATCTTCTATATCTCGGACCTCTCATCTCTCATCTCTCACTGCTTGCTTCTCTTTCCACGAAACTAACTCTGACATCAAAGTAATTTCATAGGGAATGCTTATTATTCGATACCTCTTTCGGTGATCCACCATCGTATCGCTCAGCCTACTTGAGTCAAGGGGGACTTTACTTGCATAACACGGCCCTTCTAATCGCTCGAGCTTCAATCTTCATTAAACATTTAACAACGACGAACTTCACAACTTCATTCAATCGTCGACAATAAAAAGAATAGTTTGGCGCAAAACAGATCCTACAATCGATACATTCCATTCCAATAATCAACATGGCTTACAACAAAGCTTTCAACCCAGATGCCCTACCTGCGTAAGTCAATCCTCTCTTCTCCAGATTCGAACCAGGCTGAACCCAAACCACAGATTC
Source organism: Sclerotinia spermophila (assembly GCA_038090695.1). Classification (NCBI taxonomy): domain Eukaryota; kingdom Fungi; phylum Ascomycota; class Leotiomycetes; order Helotiales; family Sclerotiniaceae; genus Sclerotinia; species Sclerotinia spermophila. The sequence goes on from JBBMOJ010000090.1 coordinate 73,585, forward strand.
GCAGAGCCAGAACGAGTACATTTATCTCTTCCCCCAAATCGCATCGCATAACTACAACTAACCCGCACAATAGAAACATGCACAATCCCTCGTCGCACAAGTCCCCTTCCACAGCCAAGCGCAACAAGCCATGCACGGCGCACAATACCAAACCCGTCCTCCACCATCCCTCCCCCAAGCCATAAATCCCAACAGCCGGAGGCCAAATGTTCGACGAATTTCTCCCCAAACGCATCCTCCGGGGAACTATGGCGTTTCTCCCCCAGGTCACGCCTATGCCTCACCTCCGCCAGCTCAATTCCAAGCTGGGAGAGTTGCGCCTCAGAAGAGACCGGCGCAACACTCTAGACCTCCTCCGACGCCTGCTCCTCCAGGCGCAGACCCCCAATTGTGGCTCCTGTTTCAGGCCGTGGATAAGGATAGTACGTTTTTGCTCTCTGTCTCTCTCCATTTAAAATCCAAGAACCGAAGACTAATCTTCCCCCGCCATATAGGAACCGGCGCCCTCACCGAAAAAGAGCTCCGCGCCGCTCTCGTAAATGGGGATTGGACCGCCTTCGACCCTTACACTGTAAAAATGATGATCCGCATGTTCGATACCGACCGCAGCAACACGATCAATTTTGACGAATTCTGCGGACTATGGGGATTTCTCGCTGCATGGCGTGGATTATTTGATCGTTTTGATAAAGATCGTAGTGGGAATATCAGTTTGGATGAATATACAGAAGCGCTTGTGGCTTTTGGTTACAGATTGAGTGATAGTTTTGTGGGGACACTGTTTAAGGCTTATGATAAGAGGGGAGAAGGAGCGATCAGTTTTGATCTGTTTGTACAGAGTTGTATTAGTTTGAAGAGGATGACTGATGTGTAAGTTTTTGTGATTTCTTTCTTCCATTTTGGGGTGGAGTTGGGGTTGCGGTTGCGGTATTACTAGGGGTTTGTGTCTGGGAGAAAACACTCCTGGGAATTCAGAGAATAGATTGCTAACATGATGTTCGAAATAGCTTCAAACGTTACGATGATGATCGCGATGGTAAGTCCTTTCACATCTACCATTTGAAACTAAGTATCTGATCATTTTTCATTAGGTTACATCACGCTCTCTTTTGAGGACTTTCTTTTAGAGATCATTCGACAGAAATACTAAGGTTTTTGCAAAATTATGGAAGTTGCATATTTTCATAGAATCAGGCAGATGGGGTAAATAGACGGTTTTAGCCTCGGTGCGCAGGGAATGGAAATGGTGAAGGATTACACTTGTCATTACGAAATATAGGTAATGACAATTTTGAAAGGGATGTGGAGGAATATGATGTGTCTATAGAATGAATATATAGATACTCGTAGGAAATATGATACCCATGGTTTTTGCGTTTGTTATTCTGGATTGATTTGTTAATTCGAAGGGGGTTATAGGTTGTGAATAGTGAGTATCTAGTAGTCACTTTGCTGATGATTGAAATCAATAGGCGATTGTGAATGATGGTTCGAGCTCGAGAATTATATATCATTTGAGGTATAGAAATACATATACATATGCTTTCTTCATTTCATTCCTTAATCTGTAGATTTGTAGATGTGCAGAGGAACGTTTTAACACAACACAGCAACCATATATTATCTTATCCTACGATATCTCATCCCATCTCATATAGTTTTTCGGAAAAGGGAATAGATACAATGTTGGTAGATGATATCGGTGATGGGTGATGGGTGGGGGAAGGGATAGGGATAGGGATAGAGGGAAATGGTTGGGTTTGTGGATGATATGGGGGGAGGGGGGTTATGTTTGAGCTGGGTTGAGTTGTGAGGAGGTTTTTTGGGTGTTTGTTGGATAGGTGTATTGGTGGTGGTGTTGTGTTGTGTTGTGTTGTATTGTATTATGGGGTTGGAATTGTGAGATTTATTATTGAGATTGCGGATTAGGTTTTCTGGAGCTGGTGGTGGTGGTGGTGCTAGTGCTAACATCGGTATATAACAGAGATGTAGATGAATTATTAAGAGAGGTGCTGGAGCTACTTGTCTATGATTGGAGTTTTGAATGGATCCAGGAATCGAAGCTAGAAGTCGAAGCTAGATATCCAGGGGGGTTTTAGATATATGTCTAATAGATTGAGTTGGACAGGCCTGGGGGGGAGGGGTGGGGGCATCGGGAAGATGTATAATTCAATTAAGCTTAGGATACCGGAGCGGTAGATGAGAATAAAGTAGATTGTATGGGGGGGTTGAGTGTGATGTATATAGCTGGATATTGAGTGAGACGCTGAGTGCTGGGTGCTGGGACTGAGATGTTGAGGTTAGAGGTGTGGGTTGGGGTTGAGTTGGGATGTACTGGGGGGTTTGCGTGAGATGGGTAATACAGGGTGAATTTCGAAAGTCTTAAAGATAGGTATTATCATTTTTTTCTGTCGTTGATGCTGTGTAATGCGGAATCATAATTAAAGCTAAACAGTACCGAGATTCTCAGATATACAACTTGCTGAAGCGGTGTCGATGTCTTTTGGATCTATGATCTTAGTAGATATCGTAGATACTAATATTAAAAATCATAGTTGAAGCTCGGCGAGAAATCTATATTTCAGATGCATAATAAATATATCATAGTGTTGGAACTATATTTAGGTGCTGTAGATTATATATTAGTTGTAGCCTGAAGTGTAGGAAGTACATATAATTGAAGCTGGAATTACCAAAATCTTTAGATGTGTAATATCGTGAGGCGTCGGGATTTTCCAGAGTTAGAAGTGTTGTTTCATGGCTTAGATATGCAGTATTTTGATGCGCTGGAACCGGAGTATTGGAATTATAATCGAAGCTAGAGAGAGCTATGGAAGTTATATCTAAAGGAATTAGTGCGGATATCTTTTGCATCATTAAGCAAGATATTGGGAGTTTCGGTACTGCAGTTGAAGGTGAATATGCCGATCGATAGCTTTAGATGTGGAATTTAGTGAAGTTGCCGCAACCATGATTGAGGTTCAAAGAATCATGCGCATTATTTCTGTTTCTGCGGTCCTATTTAATGCCAATTTTAGTGCAGTATGAACACGTTAATCGACAGACTTTCGACTTATTGTTTAGAAGATTGATGAGTATACTAGATATGTCTCCTTGGTGAAGCGCTTCGCGAGAGCGAGCGAGCTGTGCGTTAAGCGAGGCGATACTTGAATGTAAGAGCATCTATTTACTCTAAAGTGGGAAAGTTAAGTTAATGCTTGAGAACAGATTATTATTTATAATAAGACCTTCCAAAAGCTAACCATTTTTGCTGGAATATTTGTACATTGCTAAGGAGCGCACTAAGTTGCTGCTGTATAAACGCTGTACCGATACATGAATATGGTCTAAAAGTAGGGGTTTTCAAGCAGTCTGAACCGCCTAGATTGCCTCCTGGCTGTCCACCAAAACCACCGGTGTTTTCGCCGCATCTTGCCCAGCGTCAATTGAATGATTTTTAAGAGTGGTTCCCTTGTATATTGGCACAAATCACCAGATTTACAAGCGCCGTCGCAACATCATACAACTTCATCCTTGGTCGGGGCGCAAGGTCATCCCTAAACCATGATCCAACTTTTTCCATCATTCTTTCAAGAATATTGCCACTTTTTGGTATCGTAATGCTTCCCGGCCTTGTAATGTATGTCCTCACGTTTCTATTAGATCCATCTACGGCGCGTGCCAATATCTGTTCTATCTCTTCCTGCAATTGAATGATTAGTGATAACATTCGACTATCCCGAAACTTAGTATCACTAAAGACTTACCTGTATTGTAACCAAATTCGGAACTTTCTTCAGCTCTTGAGCTGACATAAAGCTCAAAGGGCTCACGAAAATGAAGCGAAAAGGTTTAGCTGGGGAGGACCGATTGTTCGCGTGTTTATCATATTCTCTCCGCTGGCTAAGTATCCGTTGAATTGGAGCAATATTTTCTTCGACATATCTTGGTATCTCATCTACTGTAATTTTATTTCTCCGTCCCCTCGTCTTTAGTCCAATATTCCTTTGATACATCAGTCAATATTTGAAGCACGAAAAGCCAAAAAGTATGTTCAACAGCCCCAGCTGCTAGCCAACAATAAAGGGCTTGAATCCAGAAGATATGTACCCACCAAATACAGGCACTGCTTCCAGAAGCCATTTCGTTTAGTTGGCTCCAGCCCGCATCATCCGAGGGAAGGATTATGGATGCCATTTTTGGATCAGTACTAGACCATTTCATTCGACCTTTTCGTTCACGTGCTATAACTACGATAGATGTGATGGCGGGGCTGTTAATAGCAAATCTGGTGATTGCGCGGCCAAGGTTGTCTGTTGAGCCGACGATAATGATCTTCATGTCGAAGGATGGTGTTTGTTGATAGTGATTTTAAGAAATATGATATCTAAGGAAGATGATGTTGATTGAAATGATGCTTATTAAAGATGGTTTGATTGTTATTGTTGATAAGTTCTTGTTGAAGAATGAAGTTTTAATACTAGTTGAGCAAGCACATCTGTACTAGTTCTTACCGGGAAGGGGCTGATGAGGATTTGATGCCGACATATCAATTGTTTGAAGTAGTGACGTGAGTGAGTACGAGGACAATTCGCACTTGCCTTTTTGCACTATTTTCGTGGGATTAGGATAATCGGTCATTAGCATACCGTGCAATCTTTGTGAGAACTATTCATCATTCATCAAATTGGATGGACCTTCTCTCTGTTATTACTCATTCCGTTCATAGTTTCTTTCCTTCTTGCAATTGAAAGCTAAACTTTACTCTCCTGTATAATATCGTTTTACTTATGGCAGATGGGCGATATGTAGCTGCAAGGAACGATACATGAATTTACTTACTCTTTGTGGTGAACGCTGGGTAGCTTGTTCATTTCCGTCGCGCGATCGCATGCGACATGAATTTCTCTCCTCCATAGCAAAAGTGGGTCGCATCGCCAATAAGGTCAACAACAACATGTAAACATTGCGGTACGTATATAACAAACAACTCGCTTATACAAGCGGACCCACCCTTGGCGGCCAAAGATATAGTAAACACACACACACTCCTTCCTTGCGCTCCTGCCACTACTACCCACCTTATCGTTCCTTCCTACCTAACGTTAAAAAAGAGGCAATAAAAGGGCAAGACTTCAGGCACAAGGCCCTACATGTTCCAATCTTTATAACCCTCCCAATTCTATTTAAGACTACTTATGTTCGTAAGTGAAACTGTGCAATACAAGACCGCGCAGCCCAACCTAAACTCTCTGGCAGTTCGCATTGTAAAGTTGATTGTGGGTTTTACCAACATATTTGCGAATATATATTAGTATTTCTCGCTTCGAGATTTTGGTCTCAACCGCCCATTAATAGTTGACTCTCTATAAATCAACCGGCCGGTATCCCAAAGTCGATCGGTTCATGGGAAGTTGGCTATTGTATGTGTTTTTCACGACCGATTTAAAAGAGAAGATATCACAGAATATTTGCGCCATTACGTGATAATTTGAAGGGAAGTAGAAAGGGGAAGTTCACAGGAATCAGGAAAGTGGATTATGAGCATAGCATCCTTTGTGCCTTACTCTTATTAAAATTCATCTCGCTCTTTATTTCGTTGACTCCGCTTTTACTTACATTCTTAGACGCAGTTCATACTATCTCCATTTATTGGCGGCGGCATAATAGAGAAGTGTTTGCCTTACAATAATTGTTTCGGGGTTGAAACAATTTTTTTTGGCGTGGAGTAGGTTGTTCAGAAATCATTTCTCAAGACACTAAAGCTGAACAGCACTTATGCCTCTCAATGGGTTTGAGTCTACTTCTGAAGCATACTTTTTTACCAAGTTTTCTCCTCGGTTCCAACATCACAAGTGACTATTAGTCGAGTTTTGATGCGTCAGCTCAAGCTCTCTCGGATTTTGGCTCCGATACCTGGTTAGTGCAGATGTACTTGATGCTCTCACCGAAATTGTGTTAGCTATACGTTGAGTAACTTAAGTTGACTTCGACTGTATCTTTCATAGTTCTACTGCCTCGGTCCTTCATGTTTTACTCAACACCATTGAGTATTCCTTTTTGTACTAGAGTAGTGCTTGATTTTTGTGGAGTAATGATATTAAATAAAGAAGATGGAATGATGGTTAATAGAGCGGTATTGAATTACCTATATATTGATTTTCTTCTATAAAACCACCATCTATCGTGCCCACTAGATATATGTATTATTCTTCTCATATTACAATAGCAGCATGCCTGCACCCCTAAAGCTGCGGGAGAAACAATAACACTTTGATCTCAAGCTTCATCCCTCCTTTTCTCGCACACATCTTCATTATATTTATACGCAGACTGCATTCACACTTCATTTGTCGCAGATGGGCTGTAAGTATGTATGTAGCTGCGAGTAAACAATATATATATGTATCATGACTTCCAATCCTTGTGACTACTATTAGGCTTGCAGCTTGCGTATTTGAATCTCGCGACCGCTTACAAATGGGTGTCTGCGTTCTAGATCAAAAGTGCATCGTATCTTCGATGAGGTTGTTAATGTAAAATTGCGGTCTGTATACAAACTCGCTTACACAGGCAGCCCCGCACCTGGCGACCAAGGATATTGGGTCTTCTTTCTTACAAAAAACATACAAAGGTACAAATAATAAATTACCAGTAGCAAGCACTAGTACCAGACGATCGTGCGATATCGATCCTCGACTTTAAGGTTTCATTCGATATCGGATGCTAATATGATGGTTATTTCAGCTCTAGACATCTAATTGCGTGTTAGACGAGAGCAGGGATGTAGTACTATTCCTAATGTGGATATCTAAATCGCAATTAGACGATACTATAGAGACGAAAATGTTCAATTGTAGTTATAAAGGTGAATTTCATCTGACTGCAGCTCGAAAAGATGAAATTAGATCGGCATTTACCGTCATGTTGAATCAAAGCCGCTTTGAAGCCTTATCGGAACCATATTATGAGTAGAACTCACCTTTAATGCTAGTGCATTAGCAAGTTCTTGGCACAATACACGTGGTAATACCTACACCGAGTCGCAGATTCTAGTATATGAGCACGTAATCAGGACAAATCCCTCAAAATTCACCCCAGTTTCAGTTGCTGCCCAATTAGATTAGGTCATCTACTCGTTCATGAGCAAGTTCTCAGTTTACTCCACGTGGTATATACTCACCGCGAGCCGCAAATGAAACGATTCTGTGCCGAATATCGCAGCAAATGAAGACACAATCTAGATGAGTCCCTCAGCCTGACTTCGATATAAGCCGAGGACCTATCAGGACAGTCCTTCTACTTGTGCATGAGAGATTACAAAAGTGAATGAATACCCGTCTGATGGTCATAGCCCCGCGTTAAAAGAATACTCTGAGCTTTCAGTGAATCTCGAGATCTGAGCTTTTCTGCATAAAGGAAACGTTTCTCTCCCTCTTTCTCTTCCTCCTTTTCTTATCTACAACCAAACACCTTCCTCCAGTCTACTACCTCTCTTTCACGATCGCGCGCCATTGCAATACTTGCAATTCATTACACATTCATCAATTCATATCTCAATCAGCATTACCCCTTCATTTAAAATGTCTGGTCTTATGCCTTCCGATGATGAAGATGAATATGGAAACATCATTCGTCGTGCCCCTGTCAATTATCCATCCCGTCTCATGAATCGCTCTCCTTCTCCCGAGCCTCAACAAGCCAAGGATTATAGCTATCTTAAGGCTCTTGGTGATGACGAGCACATGAGAAAGAAGTCGGTACGTATATTTCCGATATCTTGTTGCATGTCTAGCTCTGACAATTCCTAGCCAGAGAAGCTCGAGCGAGAGCGTTTGGAAGCCATTGAAGATACCAAACGAGCAGATAAGGAGAGAGCCGAGGAGAACGAGGCCCATCGTGCCGCTCAGGCTGAGTTGGACCGTGAAGCCGCGGAGAAAAAGGCAGCGAATCTGAAGTATCAGGCCGACAATAATTACAAAGGCGTTAAGAAGCGCATTACCAAAGTTCTCCGCAGAACATCCATTGTACGTTCTACCTCCTTCAATATATGAATCCCAAACTAATGCATTTCTCACCATAGTTTGAGCCAAAATACGAGGCTGAGGCTGAGACTGGCGAGGGAAGTGCGCGTGGAAATGTGAAGAAGTGAGGGTGGTTTTGAGCTTTGGAGTTTGGGAGGCAAATTGTACTTTTAGAGACCTTTACATACTGGTCTAGTTGCCTATATGGCGACCTTGCATCATAACACATGGCTTTGAGTGAAACTTCAATATATTTCATCTCGCCATTTTAACTTCAACTTGTCGTGATTAGATCTGCGATTTGATTGTTTGGTTGTGCGCCGCATGAAGTGAATATCGCCTCTCAAAAAGTGGATCGCATCGCCAATTAGGTCAACGGTATTGCCAAATGTATATAATTCTCTTACAAAGCTCCACACCTTAGCAACTCCACACCCCAAAAATTCAACACTCTTGCAGAACTGGATTGAAACCATCAGAAAAAATATCAAAAAGGATGAAACTTCAGGTCGAAGCCCTAATGTTTCCAACTCTCCATCAAAGTAGTCTAACAGGGCACCACTCGGCAATACAAGCCTTAAGAAAGACGAGTGCAACCGGCTCACCAATACTGCCAGATTCCCTATCTGTCATCAAATTGTTGGAAGTAAGTGCAATACTTGAAATTATATACCATAATTCCTCACTAGCTAAGCTCCATATATATAGACCAAAGAATAATAAGGGTCCACTCAAGCTAGAGTTCATAATGATGGCGCACGTAAAGCAAGATGGTGCATGTGTAATGAACCAACTTTACTTCCTATTCTAACGATAGATTTTAATGGAAGTCTATAAGAGCATCGGTAAAGGTGATGAAATTTTAATAGGAAAAACCAAGAGAAATGGTTCATTTTTTGGCTGTCTTTGGAAGGGAAAAATTATTTTTATGCACAGAGAAGGGAGAGTAGCAGAAAATGAGTATTTTTGAACTTGAATTTGCCATGATATGGATTTTCTACGGTTCTAATCAAGGCTTCTGCCTCCAATGAGTCAAAAAGTCTTTCCTCTCTTTTCGTTTCTCTATAGCCTCATTCAGAGTTGACGACGGTAATGTTGAAGGGAAGTAAGGATTAAAATCATGTAATCATGCCACCTCCTCCACGACGTCTTAGAATTCGTAACTTCTGACCTGTGCGACATATAGAGGTTACCTTGAGTATGAATCATACAGAAAGAAGCTACTTAATGCCTCTTTCTTACCTCATGGCGACTAAGACGCCATAATATCCAAATAATTATGGCCAAAAAATCGACATGCGCTTCCAAAGTTAACATATCCACTTCATCTCACACCCTCACGGTATTAATCTCGGAGCTTCGAAGGTGCGCGTGTGTTTTTACTACCTAAAATCTCGGCGGAATTGGTTTGAGAGGCACAAGGGAAAAGAAGTCTCTAGAGAGGGGGCAAAAACAGCAAAACTTCAGGTGGGCAAGCCCTAATGCTACAATCGTACGGTCGGAAGTAAATGATATAGACACCACACTGTAACGAAATTCAGTAATCAGACGACTGAAAAAAGCAGCGAGTTCATCTGCAACAGCTGCTTCTTCCTAGATTGTTGAATATACCAGGATAGTTTGGATATATATATATCATTTTTCGTTTCCACGTTTTAATAGCTACAGTACAAACAAAATCATTATCCAAGAGAAAATCATCTTCTGTTTCCATACTATTTGTCCGTAGCTGGAAGGGGGAATTCAGCTTCCATATTTATCTGGCATAACGGAAGAAATGGTAGCCGTACTATGAATTCTCTGTAGTGGAAGTGATATTCTGAGGTCAAGCCGACCGTTGGTAGCACGTTCTCTTTAAACACTCGAAGATATGGATACCTCCTATCGAGCTTAGAGATTCATTTTACTGGTAAAGAGATTATTGCCAAGTCCTTTGGTCTCGTGTAGTGCTATAATTGACCGTTCTGCTGAGATGTGCAAATAGTGTCCTTAGATTTCGAATTCAACGCCTCTTTATATCTCACGCTCTCGGGAGTATGATATTATACATTTACCATTCTCGCTTTAGTATATTGTTGACTGCCACGGTACCTCTACTGCATTTTTTATACCGTCGAGTATTTATTTTGGAAGTGGGGTGGTATTGAAAATTTGTGGAGATGGGCTCTTAAGCGAAGGGGATGAGATGACAATGAACACACAGCATCGAATCACTTGCATCTTGAAGATTTGTATCAAAGCAACCCATATTCATACTGACTCAATATTTGTTTCAAAAAAAGAAAACTACTAAGGCATGGTAGCAATAAGCCCTTATTTTTGATGTAGCCGGCCCTTGACCGCAATTTGATCTCTAGCTTCGTTCTACCTTTGTCTCTATGTGTCTTCGTCTTTTTTAATGCATGTCGCATTTCCGCTTTATTTAGCTCAGAGTCATCACACCTACGGCTGATCGCTATGATTTTATACCATGTACCTCAGTTTGACGAATCATTTCAAAGTGTTTTACAGACTGCCGTACTGCTGTACTGTCTGCAGAGCAGCTAAAGAACGATACAGTCAAAAGGAAACCAGCACAGTGTTTATGACTGTTGAAATAACTATATAATAGCACATCCTCTTGTCATTTTCTCGTCCCCTCATACAACATTATAAAACACTTGCATACCATCTACATAGCGTCCAAGTCCTCACACATATACAACGTGTGCATAAAAGCCATCGAACATCAGAACACGCACTACGCCATACTCTTTTTACTACAAATACTACCAAAGTGCGTCGCCAACGCACAATATGAGGTCCCAGGAGGTATCCAACAAAGGCCAACCTCAATCTCAGCCAGCCAAAGCAGAGCAACCAAAGGCAGAACCCAAGACAAACTCATCAGCCTCCAAGAAAGAACCAGCCAAAGCAGGTCAAAAGGCCCCCACCACTCCCCGCAACAAAAAACAAACAGACAAATGTCCTCGCTGTGGATACAGTGGATTTCTCGGCCAATGTCACTCTTGTAGTCTCGGAACAGGACTTGGATTGTGATTGCCTGATCGATCGTGGCGGATGGGAAAATGTGTGGAGTGGGCGAGTTTTGTGCGTTCCTTCGAGACATTCATGCGTGAATAGGAAATTGTTCAAGTTGGTAGGAGGATATGGGCTTATGTACTTCGATTTTCTTTGTCGTTTGCCAACACACGCACTCTCTGTGTGCGCTTCAGGAGTCCCTTTTTGTTCAGTCGAGGATAGGCAACTCAGGGAAAATTCATTCGTTCGTTCTGATGCACAAATAAACAATAAAAACATCTCGTTTCATCATTCAATCGTATACCCATTGTGATTCCTTGTATCTCTCCAATTTTCTTAATCAACTCCATCTCCATCTCCATTTCCACTTCCATTTCCACCTTTCTCATCATAGTTCACGTTGCCATCATCCTCGTCACTATCGACTCTCCCTTGCTCGCGGTATTCTTCAAACATGACACCATCCATCTTCGCTTCCTTCTCTCCCATCACCTCATCCTCCAACGCCAGCATTCTTATCCCCTCCACCAACTTCTCTCCCTTTCTCTTCTCTCTTTTCGCTGACCTCAACTTCTGATTGTGCTTCTTTCTCTTCTCTCTCTTCTTCTCAATCTTTGCGGCGATTTTCTCTCCTTTCTTCCTCAATTGTTTCTGCACAATAAATCAGTCCTTCCCTCGCCAAATATACATGCAGCGCAAAATTCTTCATGAAAATGCGATGGAATATATGACTTACTGCAAGGTTTATCTTTCCGCGTTTTGACAGCGGTCGCTCATCTACAGACGCACTTTCGGATTGGATGTTGGCTTGATTTTATATTGAATCGAGTGGCGAGGCAACGGCGTGAAAGTCTGATATTGTTCTTGCTGTTGCTTGAGGAAGATTTCCACATGCGAAAAGGAAAGTTGTGATTGCAAAAGGCTGTGATGGTAGCCTCGTTACCTGAGACGATAATACATAAATAATAGTCACTCAATAGAATACGGATTCAATATACTTTCACTTTTCATGTTCGCGTCTAACATCGAACTAGATGAGACGTCTGATCCTGCGCCCTGAGATCACTTCCAAATCTTCAGATTTGAGATTGAATATGTTTCAAACTCTGTTTTTATCTACACCATATTACACTTGTTCATAATCTATGATCCAAACGTCCGTAATCCATCAGCATATGTTAAAAAAGCTCTGTCATTGAACGAGTAGCCCCTCTACCATTTCAGACTTGTACTGATAAATCAAAAGAAGCATTATATCTAGCCGAATGCTAATTTTGTATAATACTACTAAACTGCAACAATATATTGAAAACAACCTTGCACTTAAACGTACATCAATCCGATATATCTTTATATGTAATCACTCCTCTTCGATCGATTCAGTTCATCCACCACATCTACTCCCGATCTAAACAGGCTAGAGTAAGCTTCCGACGATCAGAAATTCCGATAACTCTATCTATTAAAGTCAATAAAGCGAGACACATATCCCTTGTTTATATTTCTCAAAAAGTGCAGGCTTTGAAAGACTACTACAATGCATTAAAAGTAGCCTGCGCAGCAATCATCTGTCGAGGCTTTAAAATTACCTGCTCTATACAAATTATCTACTAATACCCCAATCTCATTAACGCAAAGGTCCTCAGAGGACCGTCCCTCTTACATGCCAGGTGAGGGCGTTAAACAAGAGTCTCTCACTAAGCCCCCTGGAATAACTAGATAATAAAACACAATATATAGTTCAGAAACGACCAGAAAGTAGTTTAGTATAGAGATCGTATTAAACGACTTTCTAGTCGTTTCATCCCCTTATTTGATACTTAGGAGGTTCTCTTAAAGAGCCTTATATATTACGGTGGTAAATACTCCATTTACCTATGAAATCTATTTTTCGCTTAAATCCAAAGCTACAGTATTTTCTCGATTTTCCATAGTCTAAGATCCACTCAAGCTTCGATTTATATCAATTTTTTATATTCTTTATAAGATTATATCATACAATATATGAGCAAACGAGTATCTGCGAATAGTCTGTAGATTATCTATAGACTCCTCGCTCCAAGTTTGGAACATCTGCAGACTCCACCGATAGATAGATATCTGTCAGAGCCATTATATATGTGCTCCGCGGATACCTGTTGCGCAGCCTGATTAAGAGGATGGAACCCTGTGGTGGCAAAGTTAATATTATAAACAAAAAGAAATTCAATATAAATCCCCATACTAATTTCTATTTCATATATTACAATATTAAAGTTTCTTTTGTCATTGACGAAACACTCACTTCGTTAGTGACGAATAAAATCGGTACTTTTTGCAACCCGTTTATTATTGAATTTTAATAGAAAAAAAGAAAATATTGGCCTAAAAGGCCTTAGAATCTTTCGATATTAGAATTCAAAAATAGGTATATGTATATATAAGAAAGGTATATACGTATATGAGAAAGGTATATATATATAAAGTTAAGGGAGCTAATATAGGAATTAAAGAGTGGACAGGAATATTAACCGAAAGTTTAAAGGGGAGTAAGTGAATCTATTCACAAATCATTTCACTTCACTTTCAATTTATTCTTCAATCACAAGCTTTACCACTATACCATACAATATAGAATATATTATATAAACAAGAATTTGATCTGGTTTCAATCTATATATCAATAGAAGATTCAAATTATAGGTATAATACGGATTGAAAAACAAGTAAAACTGTCACGGGTTCATACTAGCCTCACACTAGTGTGAGGCTTAGTTATCGCTAGCTATATAGTCGATACGGTTTTAGAACCTTTCTCTTTCTTCCTTGTAGAATATTATATATCAAACCTAGATACATACTATTGCATATTTCTACACTATAATAATATATTCTATCTTACCAAGATTTCATTACTATTTCCTTTTACTAACTTGATCTGAAAACAATCCTTATTTTTGTTTTTGTCTTCATCCTTATCCTTGTTTTCATTTTTATTTTTATTCTTATTTTTAAAATAGTAAATATTCTAAGCTCATCTACTATAAATCAAACACCAATATATAACCAAATCTATACATCCATTCATACTATCTATAGTGAATAGTAATATCTTGTAAATGAATTATCAAAACTTAACAATGCCGATCTTTATATTCCTATCAATATTATACCAGAATACTAAAACTACTTTATCCACCTATTTAATATTATAAATAATACTTTAGATACTTTTTATAAAATATAAAATAATTCTTTAGATAAACAAAAGAATTATATCCTTTTTAATAATCTAAACAATCAAATTCGATTTCAAAAAGAAATAAATACAACTTTAAAAATATAGTTTAATTAATAAAACCAACCTATATAAGATAATACTCAATCTTTTTAATAAATCTCTTATAATCTAGAATTTTTCAAAAGAGAAAAGACTATAGTAATAGCTCGATAGAACAAATACCTAATATAAAAATAGAGTTTTCAACTTTATTGAAAGATTGATTTCATTATATTTGATATAGAAAGAAAAAAGATACTCTATATAGTCTTTTTTATTGAAAAACATATATATTAAAAATACTTACAAAATATTAACAAAATTCTAGTAGATATTTTAATCTACAAAACAATCAAAATATTCCTTAAAAAATTCAATACTCTTTATATAACAATTGATTCGGAATGGAAAATAGCTATATAGTTCAATAAATTAAAGATAGAGAAATATATACTATTCTTTACCTTCTATATCAATTTAGAATATTTAGAAAAATAATATTATAAATCTAATAAAGAAATGGTTTTAGTATTAAAATAAAAAGTCTTTAATAAACTAAAACTTTTAATCCGGGTAGATTCAAATCCATATACATTTGATAATATTGAAGGATGGGTAAGAAAATTCAGTATTTGAAACCAAAACTATAAAGAAAATGATTATTATATTACCTCTGCTAATATAATAATAAAAACCCTATATAACCAACCTTACCCCAATTTAATAATACTAATAACTATTCTTCTATAATCTATTAATAATCTAATAAATCTAGATATCATTAAAATATAATAAGAACAAAATCACAAGGAAAAACGCTACCTCGAACTTTGTTATTATTATAAAAAAGTAGGTTATTCTATATAGGAATGTAAAACAAAGAAAACTACTAATACATAGAAAACTATTCGAAGTGCTATATAAGGTTTATAGAAAGGAGTATATTATAACAAAGAATGTATTAGAAATCAATTTAATTGAAATAATTATAATAACAATTATTCAAACCGAAGTAATTATAACAATCTATATTACTTAAAATAAAATTTCCAAGAAAACCCTTATCAATATTAGCTTAATATATTCCAGGGTTATATTGAAAACAAATTAGTATTATTTTTTGAGAATATTTTAAATATCCTTCGAAGTATTGTAATATCCTTCTTTCCAACTAGAGTTTATAATTTCCAGAGAAATATTTCACCTCTATAATAAATCGTCTATAGAGATTAAATAGGAATGAGGAATAAATTAGATGAATAATAGATAGCAAAAAGCTATTATAATTCAACTTTATAAATAGCAAATCTTTATTTATTCAAATTATTATATTCCTAGTATATAATTCCCCTTTTAATATAATTAGTTTAATTAATAATAAATATTCTGATAAGGCTTTTACTAATTACTCTTTTGTTCTTCAATATAATATTTATATAAAACCTTTATTATATTATTAACAACTCTAATTAGTTAATAGTAATATCGCCAATATTATTATTGAATATTTTATAATACTTATAGTAATAGGATTATACCAAGAAATCTAAATATTCTTTATTACAAAATTATTTTTTGATATTTCTATTATTTTTGGATTACCTTAATTGCAATACTATAACCTATATATAGATTGGGCGAATATAATATTATTATTTACCTTCCTATATTATATAATACAATACTACCCAAAAAACATATATAAATATCAAGCTCTAATTATCAAATTATTTCAATAATTTAATACTATTATTATTATCTATAAACAAAAGTCCTCAAAAGAGATTTGGAATGTATTATCATTAATCAAAATATTCCTTCGAAATATTTATTGAGTAAATAATTATTACAAACTAATTATAGAAGATAGTAATAAAGATATTAATAATAATTATAAATCAACCAAATCTAAGGATATATTTATTAAACCATTTCTCATATTCAATAGAGATTATTATTATATTATAGTTTACAACAGTAATACAGCTTTATAAGCTCATATAATCCGAAATCAACCCATTTCATATCCAGTATTTATTAATAAAATTGCTAGTTAAAAACGAAAGCAATTGAATTCAATAAAAGAATTATTATTACTATTAATAATACCCCTATCAAAATAATTATTAAACCTTAATTTAAATATGGAAGATATCTACTAACTCCAAATTTCAAGTTTTATATCTTTCTACAAATAGAATGATATTCGACTTATAAGAATAATTTAGGAAGAATTAAATCAAATTGAAAAAGCCTAATTTAAATCAAATTAAATATCCGAATACAATTTTAATCTTAATAAACAAAATTGTAAATATATTCTTTAAGGAAAAGGTATTATTACTAAAGCCTTAGTAATAACACTAATATATTTATATAACTTTATTTAAAATTACTATCAATAGAACTATTTAAATAAAATTATAGAAACTGATATAGTAAAGTTTCTTACTAGAAAACCAAATCTTAATAATAATGAAATACAAAACAAATTACCCTTCTAACTACAAAACAAACTACTAACCTTCTTATTTCGAAATACTGAAATCTTATCTCCAAAAAAAACCTGGGATTATAAAATTGAACTTATACTAGGCAAAGAATCATTATATTTCAAGAATAAACCATTTTCGCTTTTAGAACTTAAAATAATCAAAAAATGGATTAATAAAAATCTATTCAAGGGATTCATTTGAGAATCATATTCCTATAACACTACACTACTACTTTTAATAGCAAAACTAAATAGAGGAGTTCGTATTTACTAGGATTATTATAGTTTAAATAATATTATTATCAAGAACCATTATCCTTTATTTATTATAAGGGAAATACTTGATGCTTTATTATCACGGAGGATAGCTATATTACTAGTCACTTTGAGGACTGGAGAAAAGTGTATATAAAGATATATAAGATTAATTAGCTTAAGAATTGATTATAATAATCTATCCCCCTATATATATATAAATATAGGCGATATAGTTACCTAATAGGGAATAGTAATCTATATCCAGGCAATATAAACGGAGAAATAGAATATATATAATCCATTAATGAAATATATAGATATACTATATTAATATTTAATCATAAATAATCCTGGATGTGGCTTGTATTACATCAGTACATATAAATATATAGTATATATAATACAGGGATTTCTGTGATATATTTCCCAGATTAAGAAGTTCAATTGTTGATCTGTATAACGAATAAAAGAAAAATCCCTAGGTAATAACCTCTGTATATAGCGATTAGACTATTATTAGGGTGATAGCTGATATTTTATTTATTGAATAGATCTTTTTAAAGACAAGAGAATAAATTTGTATAAAAACAAATGAAAAATGATGAAAATTCATTGTATTTGCACGGATAGTTGTATATTTGTATACTGATCCTCAATCGAATGATTATATATAGCGATATTGTATATAAAAGGAAAATGTATAGGATTGATATCTACTATTAAAGTATATCAAACGTATTGATTATAATTGTTGATTCGAGGATTTATTATATAATTATTTTGTAACGGAAGAGGAGTATATAGGGTAATGAAAAATTTTCAATAATGATTATAGGAGAATAGAAATAATAAAGTTGAATAATTCCCTTTATTTCAGATTCTAATATCTATAGTTTTAAACTTTTTATAATACCTTCTCCTATTATAGATCTATATTTTGATTGTATTACTCTTCCTTTATTTGGTATATATCTATCTATTAATTTATCTAATAATCTATTATAATTTCAGTTTAATTTCTGTATAAATAATCTTTTTAGATTGTGGTATCTATATAATCCTGCTTGTTAGATTAGTAAATCTCTTCCATATACACCTATTCAATTATATCAAGAAATCGATTTTGTTAATCGCTTGAATACTCCTTAAATTCCTGGGTTTGATAAAAAAATATTATCAGCGGTGTGTAGCCCTGATAATGAGAATGATTGTATAGTAATTCTATCGATCGGTTGTTTTAAATCTTTTTTAGTTTTATTCTCTATTGAAAGTAATGTATTTAAAAAGGATTTCCCTAGATTCGAAAATGATAGCAATTCCTTTACACCCCCCAGAAAGTAAATGGAATATTGTATTTGTAATACAGATGATAAAAATACTTGAGGTATTTAAAATGAATATTTATATTGTCGATATATCCAATCTCTTATATCTAGCTAATACAAAGATTATAAAAAGTATTATAAAAAAGCACCTCTTTTTAATTCAAATTATTATTGGAAATATTTTTTTTATAATTGTTTACCGCTTTCTATATATTTGTAACCTTTAATACTTCGATTGTTTGAGCTATTTAATTCTGATTTTATTATAATTCCTGGGCAAGTAAATCTTCTTTGACTTCTTTTCTCTATTATATTCTAATGATATTTAGAAATTGGTTCCAAATAAGAAGACTGTTTGTATTGCAATATTAGTAATGCTAGCTTTAGAAAATAAAGAGAATAAGTTTATTAATATTATTGATATCAACTCTCCCCTATCATTAATATATCATCCTATTACTCATTCGAAGTGAGCTACTCAATTACATCTATCAACTCCTTTTCCAACTAAAAAGAGAAAAGCTCTTTCTCCATTACTATTGCCTTCTCCCTCTCCTTCACCTATAGCTAAACAATCCAAGGCTACACCAAAAGTAATTTCCTTTAGGTCTTCTATTCAAACTAAATCTTCAGTTATTAAAACTAAAGTGAAACCTACAAAGTCTCCAGCTAAAAAAGGAAAAGGTAAAAAGGATACAAAGGAAAAAGGAAAGAAAATATCTTTCGAAATTAATAATTGAAATACCCCGGATAATGATATTAAGGATTCTGGTTTTGATCTTAAAACTAAATAGAAAAAGCTAAAGCTTATATAGCTTGAAATAGAAATTGAAGAAAGAAAGCGGGTATTGAAAGCTTATAAAAGAAAATAACTAATATTATTTAATCTCAGTAATCCTTGAATATATATCTTGAAGATTTAATAATGCTTTGAAATGATTGAACTTTTATCTTGATAAGTTTTTCGTTAATCTATCTATTATTATTTCAATTGTAGATAGATATATAAAATGAAAACTCTCTTTTGTATATTCTTATCTCAATTATATATTCTGGATATCAATATATCAAAGTTTCGTAATGATTCTTTTATTTTCATTAACTACTAATCTAATCGTTTATTGATTATTATAGAAAATCGTAACTGATTATTTGATTACAAGATTAATCTCTTTTAGAAATCTTAAGATTACTAAAATCTCTTTTGAAGTTTTTTCGATTTTTAGTAATTCGGTTTTAATAGTTGATATTGTTATTATATCTTGTTTTAATACTTTTTATATAACTGGATCTCCAAATAATAAAATAATATAACTTTATAATGAGTAATGTATTTCAGAATCATCTATAAATAAAGCATCTGAAAATAATAAAAGTTGGGGGATTTGATTTTTACTATATTCTATTATATAATACCTTATATTCCAAAGGTATTGAATACA
This sequence comes from Sclerotinia spermophila, assembly GCA_038090695.1. Classification (NCBI taxonomy): domain Eukaryota; kingdom Fungi; phylum Ascomycota; class Leotiomycetes; order Helotiales; family Sclerotiniaceae; genus Sclerotinia; species Sclerotinia spermophila. Next base: position 93,408 of record JBBMOJ010000090.1, read on the forward strand.
ATAATCAACTGTCTTTATATAATCTAGAGATAGGTTAATTAGAAAATAGCTAAATTGAAATACTACAAAAGCAATATTTGCTTTTATTATAATTACAGTATACAATACTAACCTTACCTTCTTTTAATACTTTCGAATATAGTTTATAATTGCTTTATTATTGTATTTTATAAAAGTTATCAAAGGGAAAGGTGTATATATATTATTATTATTGAGCTCGAATTTCTTTGTAACTTTCTCAATATAGATATTGTATATTAATTATAGTTTCTCTATCTTCTGGTTGTATATAATATAGATACCCAGGAATCATTCTGTATTACTTAATTCACAAAGTTTATAAGTAGCTTTAATACCAGAAATGATTTTATCAGTTATAGTTATATCCTTTTTATAATATATAACTTGAATATCGTTTACAAAGAATAATACTAAAACAGTCTGAGCTAGATTTATAAACAGGCAGGGTTCCTTCTTATATTGGTTTAGATCTATATTTTTCAGTGTTTTATTAAAGTCTTTAAACCAAATAATAGGGGAATCTCGGAAACCATATAATGTGCAATCAAGTACTACACATTTATTTAGTTCCTTAAATCCATTTGATAAATAGCAAACTATAGATACACTAAATGGATCCTTTTGAGTATTAATAAAAGTGTTTATAATATCGAATTGCTTAGTTTCCAAATCGAATTTTGCTATCAATACTATTATGATTTTGAATAATCTTTTTATTAATATAATAATGTATATAAATTCAATAATATCCTTAACTTAAAAATCACTTCGAATTATCAATCTTGTTTTACATTTAAACAAGAATCCTTATTCATTATATTTATATATAAACACTTATTACAATAGAATAAAATCTATTAGAGCCTTCTCTATATTTATCATATACTATATTTTGCATTCTTTCAAATTACTTATTTCAATTTCATATTTACATTTAAACCATAACCCTAAAAAGTAATCCTTGAATTAGTAATAGTATTTAAATGATTTAAATAATCTTGAAAAATACAATTTTGGTAGTACCTTCAATTAATCCTTATATAAAGTAATTAGTGGGGTATACTTTGTATATATAATAAAAGCGATTATACTATATACTATAATAAAAGAGTTGTTTTCCTTTTTAATATTTAGATAGTTAAATTAAAATGTATTATGAAAATCTTCTATTCTGGATTCTCCTTCTATTATTAAGATTGTAATTACTATATCGATGAATATACTTAATAAAGATTATTGAAATCAGTATTGATTATATATATAGAGAAGGTTATCTATAAAAAAAATTGATTTGAAAAGAATATTAATCGAAATCGAAAAATTAATACTTTAATAGATTGAGTATTGATTTTGATATTTCAATCTTTATAATTCTTTGTCGTTTGGATTTTCAATCTGAAATCAAAAAAAATTAATCTTTTTTAAATTGATCGATTGTATATATTAAATAAAGTAATTGTTTTAATGATTCTATTTCTTCAATTGAATAAGAATCTAATATATTGATAAACTGCTACTAAAGTTCTGGATCGTTTTTGTATCCTCTATAAATAATATCTGTAGTATAACCAATTGGTTCGTAATCTATATCTTCTGATTTATTAATCAGATTTTGTATTAGTATTGATTATACTATTAGAGAAGAATTATTAGATTCCTATATTTAATTCTATATATAATTACAATATTCTTATACTATAATATTGGATTCTGAATCTAGGGCCTTTTTAGATTATAGATCCTTTGATATACTATTACAATAACAATTTATAAGGTTTAATCCACCCCTTAAATGTATTCTCGAAATCTGCTTGTATAAAGATATATTTGTAGTACACATAGTGGTTTCGCTATACACTATAATATCTATATAATTTGAAGCAATCTCATTATTCTCTTTCTCAATGATTGTTCTATCAATATTTATCAATTCCTAAATATCGAGTTCTTGAATATACTTTTTGAGTTTTTATTTTATATTTAAATCAATAGTGTTATCTAACAAATTCATTTTGTAAATCCTTCCTTTATTGAAGGTAATATTTTGAATAATAATAACCCTTTTGAGCTTTGGAATCTATATACAGAAAATTAGTAATTCTAATATATATTTAATAAGATATCCAATATACATTTTCGGATTAATCTTATATAATCTCTTATTAAATCCTATTTCCTTTTTTTTATTTAATAAATAGGCTCGATAATTATATCGATAAATATTACTCCAATTCGGTTATAGATTGTAAATTAAGTGATTGGTTATGGATTGAATTATAGATTTGAAATAATATTGAAACTAAATATCCAATACTTCATTTGGAGATTTGAAAGAGCAAGCTTTTCTTGGGTTTATATTATATAAATAGATAACTATTTGTATAGCTTCCACTTATAAACAATTAGGAAGTTCTATAATCATTTGTATTTTTATTTGTTTTGTAATAACTTCTTAATTAGCTTATTCTATTCCTCTATTCGATTTATATATATTTGGAAATGAAAGTTCTAATTCAATTCCCTTTTATTTGATCAATTTTCAAATACAATATTCTCTATAATCTTTATAATAGATATATTATTGTCTTATTTAATATAAACTATTAAAAATCTATATTTGTATAAAACCCAAATAAGAAAGTTCTGAATTATATTATAGACTTCTTAATATATCTTTTAATATAAAGGGAAAATAAAAATCTTATTATTAAACATATCTTTAATTAATAGGAGCTAGAATATACCTATATAAGTATATAGAAAATCGAAAAGATCCTATTGAATTTTGTAGAAAGGCCTTAGTGATTGATAATCACTAGGTGAGTAGTAAATTACCTGTTTCATATATATACAAATACAATCTATATATTCAATCCTAGTGATCCCCTTTATTTTCATATTCTTTATAATAGAAACTAGATATTCAAAAGCCTTCTTTTTTAAGTATTTAGATCTTTTATACTATAATTCCATAATATCCAATCTAGGTTTTAAAGGATTATAAAAATAGCGAAATAACTTATTGATCTTTTTATTAATTATAGGATATATAAGGATTAAAGGATTCACTAAGATATTCATAAGAAATAGAAAGTAAAAGGAGAATGATTTGTATTCTAGGAACAAGAAACTATCTTTACAAATATATTGAACAATTATTATACTTTTCTAGAGAGATCTAGTATACAATATTGAATATAAATCTAAAAACTATATATTTGCTTTCTTTAATTTTGCCTTTAAAACAATATTTATATGAAAACTAGGAATATATATAATATTTAATAAACAAGATTACTATTTTTGTAACTATTAAATTAATATATTATACCTTTGAGTATACAAATATCTTTATTAATGATTAGGAATCTTGTTATACTAGATTCGATATAATCCGATACTAGAGATAGTATATATTCTTATCTATTAAGAAGATAAATATTATTCATGAGATATATAGCACTATTGCTATTGAGGATAGTATTTTGGAAGAAAGGATATAATTGAAATTCAGCTAATAGTATACTATAGATACCTTTTTTAGACCCGTTTTGTATTATATAGGCGATTATTGATATTCCAAGGTCGATTTGATTTGAGATATTAATAATAGATTTAAGCTATCCCTTTTCTTCCCAAATTTTCTGTATCGAATTCCATTTTTCATTTTTGATATAATTTCGGATAGTATTATATTCTTTTTTTAAAAGAGTAAAGGGTTTCCTTGAGTCGCTTTTTCCTGTGAGTATAAATTCCATTGATTAGTAATTCTTTATAAAGTGGAATAGATTAGTTTTGTTTTATTTCTAATCTAACTTTAGCTTATATAAGTATGTATATAAAGGAAATTTTGGTAGAGATTTTGAGAGATTTGTTATTTATTGATTTAGGATATAAAGGATTTCTAAATATAATAAATCTTTTAATTTATAATAATAAATTTTTTATAAAGGATTTTAATTTGTAATTATGAATTGAGATTAATTTTTTAATATATTTAATTGGAGAATTGAACTTTCGTCTTTTTTTAATTGAATAAATTTTTTGATAAAACTTTCTAGATTAAGTTTTTGGGTATATTTAAATGGAATCGAGAAGGTATAATGTAATAGTATTTGGGGGATAGGAGAGCGATTGATAGATTGAAATATATTTGGGTAGAAAGGAGTGGTTGGGTTATGATAGAGTTTGGGGTTTTGGTATTGATTTATAATAAGGAAATGATTAGTATTTGGAATATATTTAGAGTTTGAATTGGTATTATATTTTATATTATTAATTTGTTTTTCTTTGTAATTGCTTTTGATTTGGTTAGGTTTTTTATAATAAAAATAGAGATTGAATTCAATATATTGATTTCGAATATAATGAATTAAAGAGTATTGATTTTAATAAATAGCATTTAATTGTATTGGGTTGTTGGAGGTGTTTAGTGTAGAAACTGTAGTGGGGGTAGTTGGTTTTTTATTGTAGGGTTTTGATTGATTATGGTTGAAATTAGTATTTTGATTTTTATATTAATTATTAAGGTGAGATTTCTTTTCTAAGTTATTATAGATATTTTGCTATTAGATTATTTATGTGTTGATATTGGTGGCAAAAGGTTTATTTAGGTGATTAATAGAGGTGTTGATAAGTTTTTGGGAGATTTTGAATTGGAGATTGGAGATTTATTGTTTTGCTATTTTTTTATATTTGATAGTAAGTTATTTGAATTCAATAATAAAGTTATTAAATGGGGTCTTTTTTATTTTGTATTTATTATAATCTATAAAAGCTTTATAGGAAAGATTAAGAATCTAATATTATTTGTTTAGTTTCTATTAGATATTTGATATAATATACTATCTAATTAACCAAAGATTAGAATTATATAGATTGTCAGTAATTATATTGAAATAGATTTGGTTATTTATATATATAGGATTAAAAAATAAATTGGTAAAGAATATAATCTTTTGGAATTCTGTTTTATTTTTATAGTTTGTAATTAAATAATAATTGATTGTATTGTAGAAGGTGGTATATTGATTTTAGTGTTTTGTAATATTTTGTTTATTATTATTGAATTTCTCAAAAACAGTGAGATACTTTTGATAAAGCAAGATTTGAAAAGTATTACGAATAACAATCTTCAGTATATTATTTATATCTTTAAACTAAGTAATTTGAAATTATAAAAAGTTGATAATTAATTCAATCAATAAAAATATAATTCGTATAGTAGCGAAATGAGTAATGATTGAATTGTTGAATAAGTTGATAAAATCAGTAGTATTGATTTCAATAGAATTGATAATATAATTCAAAAAAGGGTAATATAGGATTAAACTAAGTATTGGATTAGATATAGATATTAGTATAAGTATAATTATATTTAAGATATTTTCGGAGTTAAAACAATTAAGCAAAGTTTTTAAATAGTAGTAGTAAGGATGTATAGTTGATTGATAATAGATATAATTGATATAATTGGTATATGATTTTGGTGGAATTAATTAAATGAAATTGTAACAGTTTTTTTATTGATAATATAAACTGTTAGGGTATAGATAAAGATTTATATTCTATTATAAAGATAGAAAAGCTATAGAAGAGAATGTCCCTACTTATAGAAAGTAGGATATACTAGTAGTCTATACCTGAAGTACAAAGGCAATTATAGAATATATAGTTGGTGTCGTGATATTAATCAATAATATCTATATAAGATCTGAAATAGTATAATAATTTATAACTATAATTTAAAATCTACAAATACAAAAGTAATCAAAAAACCTTTAAAGTATTATAAGAATAATAATGTAAGATTGTTATAATGTGGTTCATATGTATATAGGCCATATCACTATATAGGCCACTTTCACCTCAATTCATATATTCAAATCTATATTATTCAGCAACCATTGATTCAATTGATTGAAACTTTTAAGAATCTAATAATTTAGAGTCTATTATATTATTTTGATAGGTTCTTATATTATGCCCTATCAATCCGTATTTGCTATAATATCGATTAAAGCTCCTTTCCCTATTAGAGTTTCTCTTATTTTGATGTTTATTATATCGAGCCTAAATATTAACTTCTTTTTGAAATAATATATCTATTGTATTTTGTTTAGTGAATATTCCTTTATATTATAATTGAATCTTTTTCATACATCGATATTGACTTAATACTTCATTTACTTTTCGAAATGTATAGTTTTCTATATTTAAAAGTGTATTCTTATACACTAGTCTTTTTGTATTCTTAGCTAAAGCTAATATATCAAATATAAATATAAAGGAGCTTAATTAATAATAAGTTATTTGAGATTTAATTAGTATTGATTAAAAGAAAGCTTCTATAAGATTATAAGGAATTTGAAAGATCTATAAATCTAAATCGAAAGAGGAAGAAATAAATATATAAAAACAAATATTAAGTTTAGAAAATATAGTTTTAGAATCAAATAGAATTAATTCTGTTTTTCGAAATCCAGATTTTATATTTTGATTTATAATTAATCTTTTATATATAGCTTTGAAAATTATAAAGAATTCGATCTTCGATATATGGTTGATATAAGCTTTTATAAAATCTTCAATTTGGATATTATATTCTTGTTTTAAGATACTAAAATGACTTATATTAAGAGGTTGGGTTAAATGATTTGAATATGGTAATAGATTTATATATATAATATTATTCTTTTTATAATAGTTCTAGAATAATATTGATTCGTAGCTTTTATACCTATCCAGTATTAATATTCTATATTGGTTTTGAATTTGATTTCTTGTATATTTATCGAAGTATTTCAATTATTCTAAATCTATTTCATTATTCATTTATCTATTACTTATAGATTTAATAGTCCAATCTATAAAAAGACTAGTCTCTATATACCAATTTGAAAGGTGTATTTACTCTTGTACTATCAAAAATGGAGGTATAATATCCCTAATAGTATTTCTATATATAATCACTATCGCTTATTCTCGATTGCCTAATTGTATAACTTTGGTTCTATTAGATCTCTTAAAGCTAATAACAATTATACCAGTATTTATAATCCCTATCATAAAGCCAGTTTCATTGAAATTCTATAAATCGCAATCGAGAATGTCAAATTTGGTTTGCATATTCGAAATAAGTTGGAACCAATCCCCAATAAGCTTAGAATCCTTGTAAAGAGCTCTTTGAAAGTTATAAATACAATTGAAATACGTCTTTAGTTTTATATATTGTTTTGTGAATCGATATATCTATTACTTACCAACCTTTTTCGCATCTTATGATTCAAGAATATGATTAACTATATCTTCTATCACTTTATATTTGGGTATAAAATCTTTTGAATCTAAATTAATTATATATCAAATAATAATATCTTTTTCTAATTCTGAAAGATTATAGAATTTATATCGATATTTAATATAAGGGGTAAATCCATCCATTCTATACTAAATCATAGTACATAGTATATTATATGCTCTAGTAGTTTTTCGAATACTTAGTTTTTTATTTTTTTATATAGCCTCAATAGCCAAAACAAGTTGTACTTCTTTATTCATAGTTTCTATAATAAATAGTTGATATATCGCATATTGAATTGAGTGTATATAAATTGAAGTGAAAGTAGCCCATATAGTGATATAGCCCATATGTATATGAACCACGTTATAGCTAATAACAAATGTATTTTTATAAAAAGTTTTGGGTATCATTAAATAATAAATTGAAAATACAAATTATTTACAAAACACATTCCTTTAGTCTAATTGGATATTCTAATTATATAAAAACTATTGATCTTGTTTCTAGATCTTATTAATAGTTAAATATATATTAAAAGATCGGAGCTTACATATAGGTATACAAACTATATATCTGTACAAAATCCTTTAAATCAGTCCTATTAGGCTTTCTAAAGCCCCTTCCGATTCCATTTCGAGTATGGTCAGATATATCCATTGATTATATTACCCCCCTCCTAGAAAATAAACACTTCGAATCTATATATAAATATATCTTAGTTATAATTTATAGATTAACAAAAATACACTATTTTATTAATACAAGAACTTTAATTATAGAAAAGTTAGTTAACATTTTTATAAACCGGATTTACACCTTATATAGCTTACCCAATAATGTCGTTTTGGATTGCAGAATATAGTTTGTATTAGGATTTTAGTCTCAATTATCTGAAAGACTAGTAGTCACTTTTAGATACTCTTTAGTTTTTCATTTTCAAACTAATGGACAAACCGAATATATTAACTTTGTCCTTAAACAATATCTCTATACTTTTATCAACTTCCATTAAGATAATTGAATGGAATAGTTATTATTAGCAAAATTCATATCCAATAATATAGTTTCAGAAATAATAGAATACTTACCATTCTTTACTAATTATAACTTCAATTTATATATCGGTATCGAGCTTAGCAAACTATATCTGTTAGAATTTATACTAATATAAAAATATGAATTCTTTAAAGGAAATAAAATTATAGATAGAATGAAACGAATTATAGAGCAACTTTAAGCTTTCACTAAATAAACTATCTCTATATATAAGGAGTATACAAACTATTATAGATTAAACTCTCTATACTATAATATAGGGTAGAAGGTATTTATTAATACAAAAAATATAAAGATATTATAAAAAGTAAAGAAATTAAATAACAAATGGATCGGCCCTTATAAGATTATAAAGATATACTCTTACTTGTGCTTTATTCAACTATCAAAATATATATATATATTCCTAATATTCTATTACTTGCTTCTTATCCCTACAAACGAGAATATATATTTCCCAAATCAAACTAATATCAACAATTCAGAATCTCTGATTATACAAAATAGAATCCTTGAAAGGGAGGATGGAAAAGATGAGCTAATACAAAAATAAATATTTAAAGAAATACTAAATAACTATAATAAAGATAAATACTATTATTTAGTAAAATAGAAATATTATACCTTAACCTAGTAACCAGCCTCTAATCTAAAAAACAACGAAAAGATTATAGCTGAATATTATTATCTATACCCTGAAAAACCTAGCCTTTTAAAATGGATATTAGATAACTCGAAAACTGATTTGATATTGAAACCTGTAATATACAAAACATCAAAACCAAAACACTCAATAAAACAAAAGAAAGTATGATTTGAATAGAAAAAATACACTAATCTATACAGCTTACTTAGAATAAACAAATCTTAAAGAGAAAGATACTATTATGTTACAACGGTCCTTACAAAGTACCGTATTATATAACTATAAATAGGTGATAGAGTATCGAGGAGCTATAATACTCCTGGAATATAATGAGATCTTTAGTAATCTAGTATATAAGGAGATCCTAGGGAATAGAATAAAGAATAAAGGTTTATATAAGGGAATAGGTTTTATTATAATATAAAGCTTTATATTTAAGAACAATTATTAATTTCATTATTATAATTATAAGAATTATAATTAGTTATTAATTCTATTGAATTCCTATTTGAAGTTTAATCTAAACTATTTTAAGAGATTTTTAGTTATTTCTATATAACTCTAAAGGCAGCTCCTATAATATTTTGAATATTATTTCTGTTTTAAGTATTAATTCAATAATTAACTACTATTATAGTACTCTAAGAATAATATATTCTAACTATTAATATTAATGATATCAAAATGATTGATACTTTTAAAGAGATTACTATTAATAAAACACTTAAGATTATTTTATTAGATAAATATTAAGGAAGTCGATAAGAACTTGATACTTTCCTTTTATAATTTAAGATCTATTTTAGATTCAATCAAAATAAGTTTACTGAAAAAGAATCTAAGAGTATATAGACTGTATTATATCTCAAAGGAGAAGTAAGCAAATGGATCCAGTTATATTTATATAATTATTTCGAATATAATAATTGAGAATATATATAATCTATTAAAACTATTTTCAATAGTTTTAAAGAATTCAAGATAAAGATTTATAGAATCTTCAGAAATTCTAATGAATTAGAAGTAATAGAAGAAAAAATCTTTAATCTTAAATAAACTGGATTAGTATTGAAGTATACTATAGAATTTCAAAGATATATAGGAATAACTAAATAGAACGAGACTACTATTATAAGCTATTATTATAAAGAACTCAAACTAGAAATATATTTGGAATTCGATAGGGAGATGGAAAACAAGGATTTGAATAGACTAATCAAAAGCTTTATTAATATCGATAATCGCCTATATAGGTATAAACAAATCCAACAATTATATAAACCTTAAGAAAACCGAAAGCAAGGGTGTTATTATAAGAACAAAGGTAGATCTAGATATAATCTATAAGGATATAGAGATCCTATAAAGTTAGATACTATATATTAGGTATTCCGAAATGAGAATCCAGAAAAGAAATATAAATATAAAAACAATTTATACTTTGAATATAGAAAAATAGGGTATTGAATAATAGAATATTGAAACAAAAAGACAAAAGGAAAAAAGATTTATTTCAAGAATAAGTTTAGTAAAGGCTAAATTAATATTACCTTTATATTATAAATATATATAATTAGTATAATACAATTAACTATATTACTATTAGTTTATAAAGAAAAGCTAAAAGAAGAAGAGGAAGTGGAAAACCTTTTATAGATAAATAAAGACCTATAATTAGAAGAATTATAGTCTATTCGAGAAATCGACTAATAGAATTGTTATATCTAGAAGTTTGAAGATATAGATAAAGGAACTATCAATAAGGATCTTAGTATAATAAATACTAAGGAAGGAGAATCTTATAAAGTTCGGTATATTGATTAGTACCGAATTCTATAGTTTGGAGTTACTATTAATATCTCATTTATAGAAAGAATTGATGGAGAATATCTTCAATGGCTAGATCAAAAAGAATTATGGGAAATATTCTATTAATATATATCCAAATAAAATAAAAACCAGAACTTATTTCTATATAAAAGAATTGGAAAAGAATATTGTATTTAAGCTTAGGCTATCCTATTACTACTAATTATGGGTATAATAATAAGAGTAACCCAAAGGAACTATTAATATACTCTATAAAGAGATTTACTCAATAACAAAACTAGATTAGGGATAAATATAATCTATCTAGAAGAAAAAGAATTACAATATATAACATTTACTAATGAAATCATCCAGAATCACAAAAACAAGCAAATTACACTATAACTAAATACTATAGAATAAATAGAATAGATATATTACAAAATTAAGATAAATAAACAAATATAACTAACTATAATAGATTTAAAGGCTATAGGAAATTTTATTATACCAAAAGCTATAAAGTACCTAGGAATTCTATTTCAAGAGAAACAAAAACCCTATCAATTACAATTAATTGATAAACAGCTAATAGAATCTAATGGAATTGTTTCTCAAGAAATATAATCAGTATAAATAAATATAATCCAATACTCAAAGGTTATATAGCTTAACATTATGCTATTAAACTAATAACAAATTATCTTAGGGATACTATAGTTAAAGATATATAACTCTAGAATATATTGATTATAAGAGATAATAATATTTAATTAATATAAAAACAATTATAATAATATATTCAAGGTATCTATAAAACATAATATATATTAAGGAGAGTTGAATATAAATAATATTAATAATATAGAACACCCAGTCCAAGATCCTTTATTAAAAGCAAAGAATAGTATACCTTTTTTATAAATACAGAAACCAACAATACAATATGAAATTACAATCAAAACAATAAAGCCTATAATATCAAAACAATATAAGAAATACAAATATATTTTTAAAAAACCCAGAAGCTATAAGGCTTTACCAAAACACAAGCTATAGAATCACAAGATAATATTAAAGGAAAGTAAGATATTTATATATACCCCAATTTATTCAATATCAACCAATAAACTAAGAATACTCAAAGAATATATCGACAACAATTTAACTAAAGGATAGATCAAAAAATCTATATCCCAAGTAGTAAATCCAATTATATAAATGCCTAAGAAAGATAATATTAAGAAACTAATTATAAACTACAGAAAGCTCAATATACTTACAAAAAGGATTAATACCCACTTCTATTAGCTATAGAATTAAGAGATTGATTAGATAGAGCAATGATATTCACTAAGATAGATTTATATAATAATTACTATTTAATTAGAATAAAAGAAAACGAAGAATAGAAAACCATTTTCAAAACCAGATATAGGCTATATGAATACTAGATTATATTATTTGGGCTAACTAATATACCAATAACATTTATATAGTTTATAAATAATATACTATTATAATATTTGAACACTTGTTATATATATTATTTAAACAATATTCTAGTATATTCAAACAACGAAATTCAATATATCAAAGATATCAATAATATTCTCAAATGTTTAATTAAAACCAATTTGCTATATAAACTAAGTAAATATGAATTCCATATTATAGAAACAAAGTTCCTAGAATTCATTATATTAAATCAAAAGTTTAAGATAAGTAAGGATAAAATCAAAGTAATACTCAAATAGAAGTAGCCTATTATAATTAAAGAAATATAATCTTTTTTAGGATTTATTAACTTCTATTAAAGATTTATTAAAGGTTATTTAGGGATTATAATACTCTTAATCAATTTAACTAGAAAAGAGTAGAGTATATTCAAATAGACTACTAAAGTATAGGAGTTCTTCGAAGTATTCAAACAAATAATAATTGGAAAACTAATACTATTAATATTTGACCCAGAAAAGCAAATCATAGTAGAAATATACTCTTCAGATTTCATTATAGGAATAGTTTTGAGCCAACTAAATCAGAATGAGAAATATCAACTAATTATATTCTACTCTCAAAAGCTATTATTAGCCAAATTAAATTATGAAATATATAATAAAGAATTACTAATAATAATTGATATATTTAGAGAATAGTAAGTTTATTTGGAAGGATCAAAATATATAGTATAGGTGTATATAGATTATAAGAACTTAATTTATTTTATTATAATGAAATAATTAAACAAACAATAAATCAAATAATTAGAAACTATAGCCAATTATAATTTTAAGATTTCATATATCAAAGGATCAGAAAACACTAGAGCTAATACTCTCAGCCAAAAACCAGAATATTAGGAAAACAAATTATATAAATTATATACTATATTCAAACAAAAAAACAAATTACTAATCTATAATATACTACAGCTTATAGCTATTTATACCTTAAAAGATAACTACCTAAAAAACAAAATCTAATTATACTATAAAAGCAATACTACAGTAATATATATACTCAAAATAACAAAACCAGGATTCACAATAGAAAACAATATAATATACTTCTATAGAAAAGTATATATTCCTAATCAAATAACTAAGGAATTTATAACAGAACAATACAAATTGCCTATATATAAATATCAAGAAATCACAAAAAAATTTATAAGAATATAGGAAATCAATTACTTTCTACAAATAAGAACAATAATTAAAAAAGTTATTGGAAATTATAATACTTATATATAGAATAAATCCTTTAGATATACTCTATATAATCAGCTCCAAACCCTAGATATACCTTCTCAACTATAGAAATCTATTATATAAGACTTTATAATCAAACTACCATTTTCAAAAAACCCTATTATAGAAATTGAATATAACATAATACTCAATATAATAAACAAATTAACAAAATTTATATATATAATACTATTCAGAAAAATATAGATTATTAAACAATTAATATATATATTCTTCAAAATTATAATAAATATATATAAAATACCAAATAAAATAATCTCAGATAAAGACAAGCTTTTTACTTCGAAATTCTGGACTACCTTATTAATACTAATAAATATTAAAAGAAAGCTATCAATAGCTTTCCATCTATAAACAAATAGTCAAACAAAAAGAACCAATAAAATAATAGAAGCATATCTTAAATACTATATAAATTATCAACAGAATAATTAGATAGAACTATTACCTATAATACAATTCGTATATAATATATCAGAAACAGAAACCATAAAGATCACACCAATATATACTAACTTTAGATTCAATCCTAAAGCATACCAAATACTAATACTATAGAAAGTTAATACCAAATCAATAATAATATAAATCGAATAATTAAAGGATTTACAAAAGCAACTTACTTTTAATCTAAGATTTATATCATCCAGAATAATAGCCTATTATAATACAAAATATAATATAGAATCTATACTTAAAGAAGGGAATAAAGTTTATTTATTATAACAAAATATCGAAACCAAAAGATTAAATAATAAACTTGATTATAGAAAACTAGAATTATTTAAGATTAAGAAGATAATAGGAACTATTAATTATCAATTAAAACTATTAAATATAATAAATATCCACCTAATATTCTATATATCCTTATTCGAACTAGTACTACTAGAAGTACTAAATACACTATTAATAGAAATCGAACTAATCAATCCGAACGCTATATATAATATCGAAATAATACTAGATTGTAAATATATCAAAGGTATAATCAAATATTTAATTAAATGATTAGATTATCTATATACCAAAAATTCATAGGAATCAAGAATAAATTTTAACTACTCTGGAAAGTTAAAGGCGTTCTATTAGCAATATTCGGATTTGCCTAAAAAGAAAGAGAATCCATTGAAACAAGGATTAAAGAATCCAAAGAAAAGAAATCAAAAGCAAAAAAATCATTACTAGAAATAATGATAGAAACAAATGACTACTCCTTTTCTTTTACAATATATTTATTTTCTAATCTTTCCTTTTCTTTTAGAATATCTAGTTCATCCAAAATATATAAACCATAGTATAATATATCAGATTCATATTTCAAAAGAAAACATTTTTGTTTATAAAGACAAAGAATTTTAGCTATTACTTTTTCTTCCTCTTACTCTAAACAAACTTTTTATCAATCCAAACTATCCCAATCATTTTCAAAAAGATTATAAATATTATATCTTCAGCCTTAACAAATATATTCAGTATACTATAAAGAGTTAGCAAAAGAAACTATATATTTATATTCTTAGTATTCACATAAAGAATAAAAAGCTATTTCGAAACTATAAAATTCAATAAAATAAACTAAATATAATCTTTCTTTTCGTTTTTAAATATTATTAAATATATTTAGAAAGGAATAAAAGTCCTAAGGAAATAAATACTCTAAATAGAGTAAGTTATTCGCTATATAATATTTAAGACAAGTGTTAGGGATAAAAAGGGGATAGTATTATAATAGTCCTTACAAAGTATTATATTATATAACTATAAATAGGTAATAAAGCGTTGAAGAGCTATAGTATTTTTGGAATATAATGAGATCTTTAGTGATCCAGTATATAAGGAGATCCTAGGGAATAGAATAGAGAACAAAGGTCTATATAAGGGAATGGGTTTTATTATAATATAAAGCTTTATATTCAAAAACAATTA